>RBNI01005414.1:0-12613 GCA_003990745.1 Jimgerdemannia flammicorona | reverse complement strand
AAAAAAAAAAAAAAAAAAAAAAAAAAAAAACAAAAAAAGTTCTTTTTTATTTTTTCTTTTTTTTTTTTTTTTTTTTTTTTTTTTTTTTTTTTTTTTTTTTTTTTTTTGCTATTTATTAATTTCCAATCGAATAATTCACAAGTCTAATACCGATGTTGTTGGGGGAAAAAAAAAAGAGATATGCTACACTATCCTCAATACGTTTAAACAGCATCTCATATGTTCACTATATATGTACAACATTTTTAAAGGATTGACACGACAATAATGGGATCGGTGAATATCACACTGGATAGCATGCCTCCTAGAAAACCGACTGTGCATATCAATTCTGAACCGACCCCGATAATTATCTGGGAAGAGCTAACAAGTTGCGCTAAGGGCGTGCGTGGTTTAAGCTCATGCAAAGCCCCGAATGTAATTTCGTCCCGAGCTTCTACCAAACTGACATCATTGGGGTTGGCTCATCTATAATCACAATCAAAACAACCTTCCTCATGATTAAAATATATTTCGTGCATCGTACAATCATCTTTGCATTGTGATGTATTTCTTTTCCTAAGTCGATTGTTTGCGTAAATAGGTTCCCCTTTACTGTTATCATCGTGACTGACTGCCACCTTGCTACCTCACCCCGCGGCTCCCTTACATTCAGCAGAAAGACAACAAGGACGTGCAGGAAATCAACAAATAGAGTTCGTCGATTGAGAGTCGTTGCAGAACAGGAGGAACGCCGTTGCCAAGATCATGAAGGTGGATGACGCGACCGGGAATACGTTGAATATGTTTAGAATACCAACCTCGTAAGTACTTGTTTTTGCAGATGTCGCAAGATGCTATTCCGTCAGACTGAGAATTTTTTTTTTTTTTTTTTTTTTTTTTGACGGTGGGATCGAAGATTGCTTTGTGTATGTGTATTGCACAATTACTTCGATATCAAATCGCTTCTTCTGTCGCTGTGTTTGCGCTCTCCATACGCAGAGAAACTCGCTAACATCGCCTGCAACCTTGGTCTCGCCAAAGCGCGTTCTGACCCGACTGCCGCGAAGAATGGTGAGCTCCAGAGGCTCAATCGATCCATCTTCAGCGGTTGTTCGTGATACAGCGGAACGCCAACAGGAACGACAAACTATACGGCGGTACGAACACGAGACGTAGCAGCGAATTGGCCAGGTGCAGAGATAGAACGAACGCGTCGTGTTCCATAGCGTGGAGCAATTACAATCAGACAGAGAACGCTACGCCAAGAACGTGGCGGTTTTGCCCGAGCTTGCCATGTGGTGTTCGCTATAAATGAGGAGTTGGAGCTGCAGAAGAGGGTGTATTTATGAATGGAAGGATAGTAAATTTTGGTCACATTGTGAGGGGAAAAGAAATAGAATACAGGTAGCAGAATCGTTGGTATCGACGCAGTTCAAGTACTTCATTTCCTTGCCTGTTTAAATTGTGGAATGAATATATAATACTTCAGATATGCACTCGAGTCAAACCAACCGAAAATAATGGGGTTCTGGACGCCAGTTGTATTGTTTGTAATGCGTGTGATATTTCTAGGATTTTGTTAATCACCCCGTAGTCATGATAGGCTCTTAAGCATCGGCCTCTGAAAGCTAATTCTCACGCGCATGAAATTTTGTGTTTGCCGTTGTTGTGCTTGGCATGACCGAATTTGAAAAAGAAACATTCGCATAGTGTCAATAAGTTACTGAACATATGTATGCTCGCGGTATCTTATGTAGCATAATATTAAGTTGTTCACACCAACTTGTGGGGTTATTGCCATTTTACGTTCGGTCGCCAACTTGTGCAATAGGGGATTACTTCCATTTTCGTGGGAAGGATGTCTGTTCCGGTATGTTTCGAAATATCTTTCTCGACCTGGAAGCCGCACAGGTGAGATTTATCGTTATTGTGTGCCATTGCGAAGTGGCAGTGACGCTATTTCTTTTAGTCCATCTGTTTTTCCACGGCCGCCAATCGGTTGGTGTCGGCATAAATTCTGGAAACGTGAGCAATTCTGAATTTATTTGCGCGATTCTACAAGGTTCGCCAACGAAAACAGCGAAAAGAAAAGGAGGAATACACACATCGTGCTCTACAATCTACGATTCTAATAAGCCCGCAACTTGGACCAAGCCTTTCCGGGCAGCCGTGCCCGGTATTGGTTAGCGCACCCCTTATCCACTCCGTTGCTTCCGTCGCATGGGCCAATAATGTACATCGTCTTGCCATCCTTGCCCGCGAGCTCGAGGTTAGCCGGGGTCGGGAAATTGGTCTTGATGAACAGGAGCGGCTTGCCGTTGGGGGCAAACTTGTACACGCCGCCGCCGCCGTTCCTAGTCACATACAAGTTACCGTCAATATCGGTGCGGGAGCCATCGATGTCGACACTGGCGGTGTTATCAAGCTTGGCGAAGTCGACGAAGACGCGTTTGTTAGTCAGTTTGGGCCCGGTTTTGGTCTTGGTAATGGTGAAGTGCCACAGGATATTGGAGACCGGCCCGAGCCCTGCGACATTAAAAGCTTCGGAGACGTAGAGAGTTTTATCGTCAGGGGAGACCTCGATGCCATTCGTGCGGCCGCCGATGAAGAGCGGGACGGCGGTGGCGTTAACATCGTTCTGGTGGCAGTGCCAGACACCGCCGTCGCCGATGACGGTTTGGTCGTTCCAGATCTGCTGAGAGATGAAGATATCTCCAGTGTCGGAGATAGCGCAATCATTGGCAAGGGTGAGATTTGGGTGCGTGCAAACAGTTTCCAGCTTTTGCACGCCGTTTTTAAAGATTGTAAGGCGGGAAATTCCTAGCTGTGTGTCTACCAGGAGGGCCTGACGTTCAACATTGGATGGCCTCGAGGGCGTTTTCAACCAGCGGATGCCTTTATAGAGCGCGATTTTGTTCGGGTTGGAGTAGACCAACTTTTGCTTGGGATAAATCTGGCCGATAGTGTAGCCGGTTGCGGCAGTTCCCCAGTCGACGGCATAGACGTTGCCGGCTTGGTCGATGGAGGCACCCTGTAGTCGGTGTACGGTGGTGAGGGTGTTGCTTAGAGGCTCGTAACTGAGGAGTGAAAGCGAAATACATTTGACCTACCTCGATGCCAAGACCAAAATGGGAGGAGTTGGCGTTGATATACGGCTTGGCAATGACGACCGGTACTCCCGGCGCCTGAGCGTTGACGCTTAACACTGCCAGAGAAGACAATGCGAGGAGAGCGTGGATAATCTTAGCGGCCATGTCGAGTTCTCTACGGTAGTAGACTGAGATTTTGGGAAGTGCGAAGCCATCATATAGACTTTCCGCAACCGTTGGTGCCCAAAGCAAATGGCGCCAACCCGTTTTGATTTAATTATTTATTTCGTCCTCTGTTCGGACTTAATGTACTTCACAATGTCAAATGCAGTAAACTCCAAGTTTAACTATTAACCATAGTGTAAAAGTCACTTCCAACATACGGGAGCGCTCTGGCCATCGCCAATCATCAAACGCGAGATCTTTCTATTTGGTTTTGGTAAAAAAGGAAAAACCTCGCTGTTTCTCAACCTCGCGGAAGAATTATCTAGATACATATTATTCTATACAGTATGGATTCCAAGTTTACATTACCAAAGCCAATAATTTCCCAGCATATACTCTATTCAAAAAAGTACCGAATTCTCAGGATGAAAAAAATGACATCGTACTCAGCTATGAATAATGAGGCTCCGAATAGGTAACGCCGGACTGGGTCTAAAACCAGTGCTGGCCGCTATCAATTTTTGGGGGGTAGCAGTCCATTGTCATTCTGGGACGGTCGTTCTGCGGATACTCGCCCCGCCCTTTGGTGGTTAATCGTCACTCGGAGTTTAGTTGTTGCTCCGCAGATAAATTATTGGCTCTGGTTTTCTAATGGTGTATGGGGTTGGTCTACTCTGATCAGTTCGGAGCCCTTAGCTTGAACACAATCTTGAAACTAAATTTATAGCAACTTTATCAATGCCTGATATTCATTGAATGAATGACATGGTGCGTATATACATCTACCAACTCGTCAACATGGCGCTTCTGACTAGTCTGGTTCGGCTGTAAAATTTTCTTTTTGAATGGAGCAACCAGTCAAGACATTGATGAGTATCATCTCGTACAAATTACTCCTGTAATCGAATCATTACAAGTAATACCAACGATTACCTGCCTAAAAATATTATAATGTGACAGACGTAAATGACATTCATGTTATAGCAGAATCTAAGATGTTCGACATCATTGCTATTGTTTAGTCGGAGGTGATACAAATATCTTTATATACATCCAAACTATTCACTAGTGAACATACAGGCAATATTATAGTCATTAACATAAATGTCATGATATTGCACAAGTGAAATCTGTGTTGTGTTTGCCATAATAGTGCACGCTCGCGTGTATGAAAAATATGTATATATGATCATGAAATACATAGTGTGCTGTCAGATAATGCGCCAGACACGACGCAGGTAATTTCATTAGTCCTGAAATGAACAAATGCCTTCTCACCCGGCACGGTATTATATCAGTTATCCGCACAATGCACATGAATTCAGGGTAAGCCGACCCCTTAATAACCATAATATACGACCGCTACAAGTTCGCTACTTCCCGGCCTTCTTCTTCTTCTTCTTCTTCTTCTTACCACCACCGCCGGCGCCGCCGGCGCCGCCGCCACCTCCGCCACCTCCGCCACCTCCGCCACCTCCGCCGCCGCCGCCACCGCCACCGCCGCCGCCGTCTCCGGTGTTCCAGTTGTTCCAATTATTACTCCAGCCGCTGTCTGCATTCCCATTCCAATCGTGACCCCCCCAGTTGTCGTAGTCATCGCTGTCGGGCCATTCATACTGCCTCTCCTCCTCACGCTCGTTTTCGGCCCAGTTCGACATGTCGCCATACGGGTCTTCATAGTGGTTGAACATGCCAACAGCCTTATCGCCGAACATATCGTACAGGTGCCGATGGCGCGGGTTGCTTAGGATCGTATAGGCTTCGCCGATCATCTTGAATCGCGCCTCGGCCCGGCGATCGCCATCGTTCTTGTCTGGGTGGTGCTGCAGTGCTAGCCGTTTGTAGGCCCGCTTGATATCGGCGGCACTACAGTTTCGGGCGACGTCTAGAACCTGGTAGAAATCCTTGATCTGGGACTGCTTGAGGGCTTCTTTAGCTTCCCAGAGTTTTTGTTGGTACTCTGTTTTATTTAATGGTGAGAAGAGGGATTGCCGTTGCTTTTTTTATCAACATTTTCATAGAATGGATAATACAGAAGCAGTAGCAGCGACAATTAAACATAAGATACCTCGATTGCCATTATCTTTCTCTATCGCCAGTTCAAAGTCACGTATGGCATCCTCGAAATCCTCTAAGTTGAAGTGGCACTGCGCCCTCCGTGCATACACCTTAGTATAGTTCGGATCCAATTTCAGGGCCGCACCGCAATCCTTGATGGCCTCCGCGTACCTGCCGAGCTAGATTAAAGATATGTGTGGCGGAAAAACAACACAGAACATTAGAGGAGACCGACGCATAGTCGATTACTCCATCCCGTGTACCCGCTGATTTTCCCGCCGATGTCGTCCGGCGTAATCGTGCTTACACAGCAAGCGCCCCACTCCCCCGCCAAGAACCAAATACCACCCCACCTGGAACCTCGCCGCGGCCCTATTCGCGTATAGTCTTGCATTGATCTCCTTGTTATCCGGGTCGATATCCAGCGCGTCTGTGTACAGGTCGCACGCTTCACCGAAGCGGTTGGCGCTGAATGCCGCATTCCCCGCCTCCTTCTGCTCTTCGAGCTGCAAATTTATCAGGTTTAAAAAACAAACAAAACAAAACAAAAAAAAATGCTTTTCAATGGTCAGGACCTCTAAAGCAAATTGTCGACTACAAAGCTTCTTACGGTTTATCGTCACGACTACTACGCTTCGACGTACCACACACATACCTTTTCTAAACGGATTTCAGCGTCCGTCTTCGGCTACCAGCAAGCAAAGATGATTGTTCATCCGGCGGAACGGATCAGCAAATTGGACAAACTGTAGGGCAACTCGACATCATCAGTTCACATTGAACCAACCTTGAAATGCTTCCTTATTAATCTCAGATCACTCTCGAGCTTCAGTATTTGCTGCTTCGCTATCGCCAGCTCCCGGATAGCCTCGTCCTTCTGGCTCTGGGCCTCGGTCAACTGAGGGATGGACCACATAGCACGGAGCGGGCGGGTGAGATTGAGCATGCCCGGAAATACAAGAAAAAAAAAATTCCGTCAACTTACTTGTTTTTGGTAGGCTTGCGAAATTTTCTCCTCGTCGGCTTTCTCTTTGAGGATACTAAAAAGCTTGATAAGGTGATACAGAGCACCGATTAATGCGAGCCGGGTATACACTCGACCTAATGAAGATTCGGTAGACCATGTTCATAGGAACAGAGGGGCTTGCTTTCATAATTTAGGCGCAGCCGGAACATGAAAGGTTCTAAGATCATAGACGAATATGACATGCTGCATTACGGCACGTAAGGTTCCCCGGTATTACAAAGTGCACGGCCCGAAAACAAGCATCGAGCCACCGAAACAGCCCAGCGCCCACAGTCGCAAGGACTGGTAACAGTGCTGCTGATTCTCGCTCTGTCTCTCAGTAAACGCGCCAAAATCTGGCTCGATTTCTTGTTATCGGGTCCTGCACTTTGACTCATACTGCGCATACCTGAGATTCAAACGATTTGGATAGGTTCTGAGCGCTCGATACCGCCTCTTGCGCAACGGACAGCTATGGCACAACGACCCGACGAATGTAGTTAAAGCTTCAACTCCAGATTCTGGAAAACAAGCACCC
This sequence comes from Jimgerdemannia flammicorona, assembly GCA_003990745.1. Classification (NCBI taxonomy): domain Eukaryota; kingdom Fungi; phylum Mucoromycota; class Endogonomycetes; order Endogonales; family Endogonaceae; genus Jimgerdemannia; species Jimgerdemannia flammicorona. The sequence continues at coordinate 5,775 of RBNI01005414.1, read as the reverse complement.
CAAGACGACGAAAGTATCTACCCGCTGGATGAGCTCCTTGGCTAATGTTTCGGTGGTCGACTCCATAAATGCCGGCTACATTAAAGACCAAGGGCATATTATTTCGAAGCCAACACATCATATGGACGTTGGCCCTAACAATCCGACCAATCACGAACTCCAAGGCCACCTGACCACAAATAACCTACGTTTGACAATCTCAATGTAATAACTGTGTTTATTAGGCGATGAGAATAAATCTCAGAATGCGTGCAATCGGTCAGTTCGTAAGAACCTGACCCAAACTAATAGAGATGCCATGACGCGTCATAGTGGTTGATGCCAATATCCAACAGTACGCTACTTCATGTTGTGGAATCCTGCACAATTCTCGTGGCCGTCGGATTCTGCATGAGACTAGAACCAAAATGTGAAGTAAAACAGTATGCTTACCTTCTATTTGAGGAATCCTGCTCATGGGTTTCAAAATATTTTGGTAACGACGATGAAGAATTCTTTATCCATGTCGGAGGATGTTGACCTATGGTGGTGAACGTCGATTGTTTTTATTTTGTATTGGACTGGAACATGGAGAAGGTTGTGCGATAGCATTATAAGATTTTGAATAAATAGTAGCGTATGGGAGTATTGCCTATTCGCAAACGGTGAAGTCGAACTACCCCCCGAGAATCACGCGGTCGGTGAATCTCGCGTGCAACCTCTACACTAGTTCACGGAAATGATGAAGAGCCCTGGGGATACTGGAGACGTAGAATGCCGCCTGACGGAGCGAATGCCGTAGGAATATTTAGGAGGCACATTGTGTCGCTTGCCCGTGGGAATGGACGGTTGGAAAGGGTTCTCGAAGTATAGGGTCTGTTTACACGCCAAGTATGGTCAGATTAAGAAAGATGACGTTACGCGCGCGCGCGCACGCGTACGATTCGATTTCTTTGAACCACAAGCGTTTACAAATTCGGCAGGACGAGGAGTTTATTTATTTATTTTACTTATTTTTTCAGCACGGGAGACCGAGACTGTTACTGATTCCGATTCGGCCATCCCTGAGTTGTATGTTGCGGAGGTGATAATAAGCGCGAAAGGTGTTTTTTTTTTTTTGAAATCATTGCGTTAACTGTCAGATATATTTGTGGGATTGTTTAATCTCAATATTTTATAAATGTATGCTGATTTTACTATTATCATTATTGGGCAGGTCGAGGAAGCCGAGGATCCCTATACAACCCTTTATTCACCCCCGATATTCTTCTCCCGCAATGCCTTCGAAGTATATACGACACGATGTGATCGATGATGGTGATACAGAACCTGAGCAACAGTCCTTCCCCTGCTCCACGTACAGCCAGAGTATGGTACTAGCCGAGCGGGTAGGCTATTGGGACGTGGACGCTGATTCCGTTGGTGAGGACATGCACACGTGGCTCAAATGCTTCTTCAAGACTGAGGGCGCCGCGCGCACCGTCCCGATCTTTGTCCCTATCAACCTCACCAACGTCTAGACCACAGGCTATGTTTCCAACATTTACGCTCGTTGCGTTCAGGCCACCCGTCACATAAACGTTGTCGCTTACACCCTCAAGTGTACTTTCCTGCCCAAGCAGAACAACTTCGTCTCCAAATTCCTCCCTTCCTCCAACAAGTACGACATTTACTCCTCCTTCACCAATATGTTCGACAAGATTGTCGTCTGTTTCCACGTCCTCGAGGGGTACGTGACCCCCTACACGTCGGGCTGACTCCTCTTCCCACCGCATCCGCTCCTCGCATACATCGTCCCCACTGAAAACCTCATCCTCACATCCGAATTCTACGCGACCCTCTGGAATCTTTTTAACAACGTCATCGCATTCTCCCAACACTGCTTTTCGGCATGCTTGCCGAAAACTTCCACCGCACCATCGACCGAGAACTTCTCTGCAAGTCCGCACTAAATCTCGCACCTGGAGGAACATCCTTGATCACATTTGGCTTCCCGTCGCTGCATGGTCATCCTTCCGTCCACTGTTGCGTGCATCAGAGGCTCATCAAGCACAACGGTTATATTTTTGTGTCGGTTGAAAGGGGTGAATGCGTCGGCCTTGGCCTTATAGGGACCTAGCTGATAGGATGATAACTGGGAAATTCAATTGAAATATTTGGGCCAATAATGATCTATATCCTTTTATCCAACATATTTGCTAAATTTTGTAGATGAAGATAAGTGAATTCCCTCTAGCCAGTGATCTCGCAAAAATTATCTCGACTATCCCGTTTTCAGACAGAATAAACGTAAGTAACGACGGTACTATGCTTGGCGCAAGGCTACAACAAAAGGGAAAAAAAAAGATATTAATGATATTGCATACTCTATGACATGAACTATACCCAAAAACAATATGCATACCTCACCACCATCTTCTTTTGCAAAAGTGGTTTGTGCGGCGTATTTGTCGAAAACGAGATAGGTGGACAGGACTCCTAGGACGAAGATGGCGTTGAGATGATCGTCTTCGAGTTACTCTTGCTACCTTGAGACCTCTTATTGACAGCCATCTTCTTCAAAAGTGGTGGTTTAGGTGGATTTTTTGCGAGGGGCGAGATGTGTGAACTGGTCCGCCTCTTAAAGGAGGATGGGGTTACCGAGACGATCGTGTTATTCAAGATAAGAGAGATCTTTTAATTACTACGAGTCGTTTACGCAACAGTATTTGTAGAGAACAAAATGTGCGAACTAACCTGTTTCGAGACGACGGCGTCGGTGTCTTGGGCATCCTGGAGCTGATCTCCTTTCTCTGTGGTCATTTGTAGATAGTCGCTCGTTAAAAAGAGGATCTTTTATCAATTTGATCTTATACCATCCCTCTCTTCCCTTCCTCGATACCATTTTTAATTAAGAAAAACAATAACAGTCCATAATGATAGTTGCTCACTTCGTCGATGCTTTCGGTGTCACTTTCAGAGTCTTGGCTATTCACATGATCCTCTTGTGAAAGGGTTTCGTTCGTCCGAGATAGTTTTGAGGAGGAACCTCCTGTTCGAGAAAGCTTCCTCTTTTTGCCTTGGCCCTCATTACGCAGCGTCTTGAAATCATGTCAATACAAAGACCTTTTACATATATTACATATATTTGAAAATAACAGCAAAACCGAAGAGGTACTCACTTTGACCAGTCTCGTCGTCGTTATCCGACACTTCTCAATCATCTGCCTCTATATAACAATGGAAATTATTGTTTAGAATATACAATAAGCCTGCATCATATGTGGTCGAACTTAGGACTCTTATAACATTAATAATTAAGTTCCTTTTTAATTGTGAATCCCCAGATAAACAATTGCAATTCACATACCATCTTGAATTCCTCATCGATTTTTTGGAAGAAGTCAATCACTTCTTTTCGTTCAAGCATCGCTTCGGCACCCTTATTCAGTTTCTACGCCCTCTTCCTTGTCCCAAAAATTGTAATGGTTGATCGGGAGATTTTTTTTTGAAATCATTTGACGAACGCATACAGGATATCATTTTTGCTATCCGACGTAGATTGTACGCGATCGTACAGATACCCCAGGCAGTTTAACAGACCCCAATCCTTTTGGTCGATATCAGCCGCATATTCGATGATGTAGGGTTTGAAGTCCATATCTATTGTTTGGAAGGAGTAAAGATCCTTATGAGTAATTCGCAGGCGTGCACAATGGAGGTGGCCACCTAAATGATAGCATTCAACAAGCTAGTATGCTGTATGAGGGACTGAGGCCTAGGTTTTATAAGCCTATCCCGAACCGCCTAATCCAAACATCGGTCGCAGGGCGGATCTAACAAGCGTAGGATACTAAGGGACTGAGGCCTAGGCTTTACAAGCCACAAATAGTAGGTCATAAATCCAAGCATCGGTCGCAGGGCAAATCTAACGAGCGTAGGATACTATTCATGATCGGTATACTGGTCGCAGGGCGGACCTAACGAGCGTAGAATACGGTTGAAGCTATCTACACCATTGAGCTGTATGAAAATTACTCAACTTTACACCGAGAACGACAGCTTGGCGCCAGAGAAATGGAAACGAGATGACGGAATCCTAAAAAAAAAAAAAAAAAAAAAAGTGGCAGGAAAACATAATGCACGAAAACGTTAGGTCAAGTGCATAAAATATTGATGGAGTATGGGACAACATCAATAAAACGTAAAACGTGAGGAACGCAATAGGAGAGGGTCGAGAAACGATGGCAGGAAAAAGTATCGAAATGACTAGTAAACAATAGCAAAAAGTGGAAGTGCAAAATACCCACATCACAGGCTGGGTATATATAAACACACTAGACAGGCCTACCTGGAAGTAACAAATTTCAGCTGTGTGTGAGTGAATGGCGGTCGTGATAGTGTTTATACATTCTTCCCATTTATGAGATTAGTGTGTCATTAAATGGTCGAGGGCACAATGACATATATACTTGAACGGTTGAGCGTAATGTTGTGTATGACAGCAGTTGGATGACTTCAGTGTTGACTAGTGTGTGCATATATACAAGTAAATAAATTGAAAAAAAAAAAAAAAATACAAGTAAATAATATGATTGTAGGGTCGTAGCAATGATGTTTATACATTCTTCCTGTTTATGAAATTGGTGTGTAGTTAAACGATTGAGTGCACAGTTAGAATTACTTACTTGAATGGTTGAGCATAGTATTGTGTATGATAGTAGTTGCCGGTTCCTTCCTCCGCTACCTTACCAGTCACAAGGTTTGGTAGGCAACCTTCCGAGTCCCCTTTCCCCTATTATTACCCCCTCTACCTCGGGTTGGTTTGCTGTGCCTGCAAGGGCATGGTGGGAGGAGGGCAATGGTGATGAGTTGCCCCTTTATCGGTGTCAGATCGGTGTCTTCTCCACTTTTTTGCGGTTTCTGGTGCCTTCGGCTGTGTCTGGAGTGCATCTGTTTTGGTGCGGCGCCTTCTTCCTTTTGCCGTCATCAACAAGGTGCTGTCTCGGTGTGTCTCGGGCTACGTAGGGAGTCGGCCGACCTTGGGCATCAAGTGCTCAGTGTAGGTTACCTGCAGGTCCTCGGTGCCTATGGTGGGGCCCTCTGACTTTAGCAAGCTTTCCGGCGAGTGCGGTTCTGGCATAGGTGACTGTTTTTCGGGTGATGTCGGGATGGGAGGGGAGATGGTCGTCACAGATAGGAGGAAGGGCGATTACGGTGAACCAGTGGGGTGCCAGGCTGGGGGCAGTCATCGGGGCTGGGGCGGACAATATTTCGGTGGGGCCTTTCGATTGGCTGGTGGGGGGTGGGGTGGTGCAGGGGCCGGCATCCTGGCTGTACCCAACTGGAACCAGGAGCTGACGCGGTAATACGATCGAGGCCCACAGGCTTGGAGAGTGGGACCTTCTTTATTTAGCAGTACCCGACTGGAACTGGGAGCTGACATGGCAATGTAATCGAGGCCCGCAGGCTCGGGGAGTGGGAGTGGGGTCTTTTCAGGCCCTAGCCCATGTGTAAGTCCTTTGAGGAAGGTGCTGCATATAAGTCCTTTACTCACCCACTTTGAATCCACTTTGCTCTCTGTTGGTTGGTTGGGGGGTTTTTTCTTTGCCTCGGGCTTTCTTTTGGAGTTCGGGGGGCTATTCTTTATTCAGTCCCGGCGCTGCTAGATCCGACGCGTAGGTGTGCTCTCGCGTGTAAATGATAATCCAGCCCTGGTGAGCAGACAAGTCTAGTCTATGTTGTGGGGGTCGATGTAGCCGGTGTTCAACAGACATAGCTGGAGCGGTGGGACTGCTGAACAATTTAGTAGCCTAG
>RBNI01005413.1:0-12613 GCA_003990745.1 Jimgerdemannia flammicorona | reverse complement strand
ACTCACCTCCATCCTTTCCCATGTCCATGTATACATACGTAATTTCTGTCTCCTGAAGTTGGGCGACAACTTGCCGCTGGCCGACGATTTGCTGTTGAGCGACGACCTGCCGCTGGATAACGATTTATCACTTGAGGGCGATTTGCAGGTCAGCGACGACTTGCTACTGGAGGACGAATAATAAGGGATAATAAATAATGAAGGTTGACAACCTGGGAATTAACTCTGTCGTCGAAGCCTTACCGACGGTGACGATCAGCCTCGCTGGGAATGGCGAATAGCGATGATTTACCGCAATAATATTCCTGCTGTCCACGACTTGCCAATGTGAGTGACGACTTGCCGCTGGATGGCAATTGACCTCTTTAGTTACCTGATAGTCGCCAGGGGGTAATTAACTGTGCGGACGATCGTCGGCTGAGAGAATGACAAGAGCGACGCTCTGCCGCTGTGCAATGACTGGATATTGAACGAATATTTGCAGTCAGGTGGTAACGTGGAAGTGTGGACGATGGATTGTCGCTGGGCAGCGATTGACATGGCAGCAGTTGACGTTGGTCTGTTTTCTATAATAAACCCAACATCACGTGCTCATTCACCACATTACGAATTAGAAATCAAACCCGTTACTCGCACTTCGTTATTTGCATTTGGAAAACCGGATAAAATTTGGTCCGTTAGAAGGACACAATTATATTATAATTTTATTATTAAAGAACCAGCTGTATCTTTATAGTGCCCGCCGCCCTATCCCACCCCGGCACTCTTTCGCCCCTGGTGACCTGGTAACCCGGTGTCCTGGAATCGCCCCTGGTAACCAGGTATCCTGGAAGCCATAAGACTGGAGCAACAGCAATCTGTGCCAACAAGGAGAAATCACATCGGATGTCCAGGCCTAGTCATTATGGTGGGGGGCGAGAGAAAAATTATGCAATGCGGTAGTTTGGTATCAGATTGAAAATTTCCACCAAGTGCGCGCCTGCCCATTGGATGGATTAGCGTAATGACGACGATGGGTGGCGAATGGCTTGTATTCGATGGTGACGCCGTTCTATGGTGACATCATAGTCTCGACATCTGTTTCATAGTATCCGCGTTGAAATCGCCAAACTGCTAAATACACTCCTGCGCGGCTGAAATTCATATTAATTCGACGGCCAACACCATCAAATGCGGCGGTGATATTCTTAAAGAATGGATTCAGCACATTATAAGATTCCATCATATTACCGACCCCTGATCACTTATCGGCGCATAAGCACTGTGACGATGTGACTTTGAATGAGCGACTCTTAGAAGCTACTCACAGCCCTCACTACAAATTCGCGAACCGCTCCATGTTCAAATAACCACATCTTGTTACATGCATTTGTCACCATCATAGCGTTTGACTTCATCTTGAGAACGAGTAAATACTTTTTATTTGTTCTCCATGTTTACCACATATACTCACTGTTCAAGATTTTCAGCTTCACCTTGGGTAAAAAAAACCCCCAATTCTGCGACAGAGCCGGACATCTTCGCCACCATCAACGATGGTATGTGCGTGTGTGAATTTGACAAAGTTGAAGGAGGAGCCGGTCGGGCGTCTTTTGTCATCAGAAAAATGATATTTAATATTGAGCACAACTCGCTAAATTCCGCCGTCTAAACAATCGCACAAGACCGCTGACCTTCAATAAAAGGACTATCTGCGCCATCTCGAAAAACACCTTCTTCTTCCAGAATCACATCTAGTACTACAACCTGGACCTGCGCCAATCGCCGGCAAGCACACCTCGTCCAGCGTCGTTGTCATATTCTGCCATTGTCCATGGAAGCCGTCCTGGCAAATTACCACACAGTTGGCTTGACATACTCTGGTGGTGTGGTGGCAGTAGAAGGAGGAAGTGAAAAGGGCGTGCGTGTTCGGGATTTGGAGGGCAAGTCCAGGTTGGATATATTTATCATAATAATAAGACAACCATAACTATAATCGCCACTGATATGAATCCGTTTTCAGGAACAAGAGTAGGTGTGCGTGGGAAGGAAAGAACCGTGCAGTCATGGTATAGGAATGGAAATGTAGCAATATCATGGCCATGCTGCGGCAGGGCCACAGAAGAGTGGTAGAGTGAAGGGAGGTGAGATAGGAGAAAAAAATGGCTTTATCGACGTCGAAAATTTATTAAGAGGATGGTTCCACCAATATGTAGATGAAGACGGCAACAGGAATGTTATAGATCCAATGTATTACGATCAATCGAAAGCAGTGTCCGAGGTGGAAAACGGGTTCTGCCTCAAACGTTCATTAATCTACCATCATTACATAACGAATCAAATAAAATAAAAAACAGAAAATAATTTATTCCCATATTTTATTCACTCGGTGTCTCAATTTTGAGCGCCCGGAGCGGGCTATCCTCCCCGACTGACATGGTATTATCATCGTCCAAATCCAAATCCAGAGTATTTCGCTCCTCACGTCTAAAGAAAAAATTCGCAAACCTACCCTCTCAAAACTTCCGATTGAAGCCGTACCACCCCCCCCCCCAAGCCAAAGTAAAAACTATTCCACATCCCTCTTCTTCGCCAGCGCTCTCCTGGCGGCGATGGCTAGTTTGGCCCTTATAATTGCGAGCCCTGGGTAATCGTGCAAAGGCGGATCGAGCGCGTTAATGAACTGCGTTTTCATCACCTTATTGCGACAGGATAACCGAAATGAGGTCGTTCCCGTCATGTTAGATTGCGATGCTGGGGCTCTGCCATTGTTGATGCTGTTGACGAGGGTGCTCCCGGTGGTAGTGGCCTGCGTCGTCGAAGTCAGAGTCGGAGTAGGAGTCGCTACGTTCGCACTTGAGGGGCACGCTCAAGATTTCCATAATGTTGGCGAGGGCCTTCTTGGTATTGATAGTCAGTGAGAAACGAAGGTGAAGAATTCTGCGAAGGTGATGGAAGGTATGTGTCAAATTTCATCGATCTCATCCTGCATCCCTACAACACCACATCCAACAAATTCCCGATTCCCACATTATGACATAATCCTCCCCCCCTCTCCTTAGCCCTAATCTCCTCAAAAACGAACTCTTCCCCATTTATATACCCAAGTGAAAGATAGACCGCTAGCCTTTTCTGATGAGCAGCAGGGTCTTGGTACGTGAAGATGGCAAACTGGCTGTACCGTGGACGAGTCGATGGCAGGGGCAGAGTCTGTATCAGTGTCAAGGTTCTTGAGCGGATTTTTCTTGAGTGGATTCATCCTAAGCGGCTCTGTTTCACTCGGCTTGGTGGCGTCGCAGAGCACCAGGCCTACCCAGCCGGCTGAGATGAGGAGTGGTCGAGAGAAGCAGCAGATGGATCGGACTGAATTGGTCGAGTATATGAACAATTAAAAGACATTTGAACAAATTACACGCTCACGCGAACTTACATCACTCTGTTAATCTAGAAAACCTACCTGCTCGATTCTCTCACCCCTACCAGGTCCTTCTGCGACAACATTCTCCTTTTCCTATATCTCCGTCCCCATGGCGCCTCGCCACTTTCTGTCTGCCTCCACCCATTCTCCTCTCTACCCATCAGGTGCTACGATGCTGTTGTTTGAACTCTGAGTCTCTATCGGTTCAGCGATGACACCAGGATTCCGCGCCACAAATTTGTTCATGGGTATCGACCACAGAGGATTTGTAGCAGTGCGTGGAGTCACCAGATTCGAGCGGATGGGTCGGGTCAGCAATGGGGCCCAAGCCAGCCGTGGTTCTTGTGGGGTGAGAAATCATTGCATCATTGCAGAGCATGCTGAATAGTATGGGTATTGAACTACTATTGTTGCGTTTGAGGCACTCGAGGGAGGAGATATGGGACTGTCATCAAATAAACACGTGTCTTTTGTGGCGCAGAGTCCTTGGAGTTAGGGACTGTCCTCAAATCTGTACTAAGCCTCCGTTGTTACTAAGTCACGAGAATGATTAAGGCTCAAGAATCCATTATAGGAATGATGATGAATCTTGAAGAATCACCCAGAGCCTTTTTTACAAGAATCCAGAAAAGAATGCATACAGTAGAATTCAGTGTGGCCAACAAAGACATTATAGGTCTAATGACCTTTATGAATGAAATTTCCCTGAACATTACCCAGTATATCTACACTCTAGGCATCAGAAGGTCCAAAGAGTAAGTAGATACAGCCCAAGAAACTTTTGATATTAGACAAGAAACTATCTGGAGTGATTATGACATGAAGGATGACAAAGAAGATATCCTGGTCAAAGCTCTGCAAGGACTTCTTCAAGGACAGAAAAGATCTGAAGAAAGTAGTCCAGCCAAAGAAGGAAAGAAGGACAGGAGCAAAATTCAAGACCTTAGTTCTAAGTTGTACTGATTGGTTGGATAAATTGAAAAAAAAAATTGGAGTTATCAAGACAATAGAGAATACTCACCACAAAGAAGCCAAGGTTATCCACTTAGAGATAATAGGAACTATCAGTAAGAAGAAAGATATCCTGCCCAAGACAGAGCCCAAGTCCAATTTTTTCACTGTGGATAATTCAGACACTATGTCACTGAATATAACAACAGAAGAAGTGACCAAAGTGACTCAGAACCACTAAATCAAAGGAATGAAACTCAGTATAAGAAGACTAAAATTCATCCTATCAAAGACTTTGAAGAAGAAAGCAACAGTAAAGACTACAGTGATCTGGACTTATATCCAGCCAAAGTCACTATCTGAAAAATGGTTTACTCAGCAGAGAAGAGGAAGAGACCTATAGGAAGACCATCCAGAAATATCAGTAGAAGAATCCAAGACAAAGATAAAGAGGAGCAAGTAGAAATACCTCTCTGGTCTCTCTCACCTTTTATCCCTGAGACAAATGAGCTACCCCCAGAAAATGAAGAAATAGAATAAGAAGAATGAGAACCTACTGCCCCAAAGCCCAAAAAGAAGTACACCCCAAAGACTATATTCAGAGACATCTACAATGAAGTCTTGCAGAAGATTCAAGAAGTCAAGAAGTCTCCCTTCTGCAGTTCTTGTAGATAACACCAGTGAGAGTCTGAAACAAATTGCTGAGGACCATAAGGTCTAGTACTGGCCAAATCCCAGTCTCACAGTAAGGGACAGCCCTCACTCCTATCCAGACTACAGAGAGACATATTAGTACCTATCTATATAAAGATATTAGAGGACATAAGGCAAAAATACTCATAGATACAGAAGCAGCTATCTGAGTTATTGCCAAATGATTTCTGGATCTCCAATGGCCCATTGATAGACTACATCATAGTAGTAGATGGAGCCCAAACTCACTCCTTAGAGAAGTATGAAACATTATTATCTACCTTGGATACATTTAGTTCTCCATTATGAAAGCTGTTGTTACTGAAGCTATCACCTATAACATGATTCTTGGCATCAAAGGAAATGATTGCAGTTGTTGATAGTACTCAAGTTTGACCACCAAAGCAAGAGGAACAGAATTAAGGTGACTAGCTATAAGTAATCAAAGAAGAAGAAGAAGGTCACCATCTAAGAAGAATATGCCAATAGTGAAGAATCTACCATAGTAGAGAAAGAAGAATCTGAAGATAGAAATGATATCAGACTCAATCCCTAAATCAACCTGGTAGATGACAGATCAGAAGACAATGTGTGAGCCAGAAATACCATCCCCATCACTATTAGAGCTATTCAGAAGAGATCAAAGGATGTTCTGAGACACAAGTATCCTAAGCACTCCTTCAAAATTATTGGGACAAGAAATTCGCCTGACACAGCCTGCCCCAAGTGCAGAAGAAAGAAAAAGAAATGCAGACATGCTCCAAAGACACCTACAGCTAAAGCTGCAGAAGTATAAGCAATATGGGGTCAAGAATTATCTGAGAAAAAAGAAGCTCCTGAATAGGAGATTCTTGAACAAGAAGTACCTGAAGAAGAAGAGATCTCTAAACTTATTCTGAGATGATTCTCACTAGACACCACCCAAAGACATTGACCCCTGGAATATTGAAGAAGGATTCAACATAATTCCCATTATTTCAAAGCAAGAAACTCACTAAGAAAGAGCCTTTTAACTAGGAATATGTCTACATCAAATAGTCTTCTACTCTCTCTGAGACTATTGCTATCAGTGCCATTTATTGGACCAATAAGAAAGATAGAGACCATGAAGATTAGAACTCCCTACTATAGTTGCATAGTCAACTACCTTCCAAGAAGTTACTATCAAGTTGCAAAGCTGATTCAGAGACAAGGTCTCTTTACCCAAACAGAAGTATATCTCTTGGCCATCCTTCTCTCAACTTATGACTAAGATAGATACCAATTCTCAAGATAATAAGAGATCAACAACTGAAAATAACATATCCAAGCAATGGGCTATTGCAACTATAGAAGACACCCAGACTACCAAGACTGCAGACACCAGAAGATTCACCTCAATCAGGATGTTGCAATTTACATATTAAAGAGAGGAGATAATAGAGGTCAGATCTAAAAAAGCCAGACTAAGAAACCAGAAAGAAGGACCCTCAAGATTTATAATTTGGGAGAAGATATACTAGCTCTCATCAGACATATAACCTACTAAGGATGGGTAGAAGATGCCACCAACTTCATGGAAGCCCTAGACCCTATAGAAAAAAGAGGAATCAACTACTTTCAAGATCCCTCTACTGGAGCCAAATGGCCACACCTCAACCTCAGAGCCTGGAGACTCTCTGCTAGTAGATCTTCACCCCAAGGATAGCCCAAACTCACTAAAGATATCACCCAATATGCCCTGCTACATCCCAAGACCAAACCTCCAACCAAAGCTCACTAAGAAGATATAGGATATAACCTTTACAGTCTGGAGAATGAACCCATTAAGCCTGGAAGAACACTGATGATCAGAACCAGACTAGCCATGCAGCCACTCCAAGAACTTACATCCAACAGACCTCAAGGTCTAGACTTACCAGATAAGGAATAACTATAGAAGGAGAAACTATTGATATAGGATATATAGATGAAATCAAGATTATTCTGTATAACAGTAATACAGAATAGTACCAAATAATAAGAGGACAGAAGATTGCCTAAGCAGTCTTCATGAAAGTCAAGATCCTACAATTACAAGAAGTTTCCAAACTGACTGAAAGAATAAGACAAGCTGTAGGATTTGGAAGCTCAGATAAGAAGGAAGTATATCTTCTTCAGATCAATTACCTTCAGAGAAATGTTCTCCAGCAAGTATACAGCCAATCAGTCAAACTGCACAAGAATCTCCTCCTGGAGCCTGGAGAGCAAACCACCTTTGAAATCTTTGTACCACCCGACCCCAGAAATCTTTTCTTTGAACCCAATGAAGACATCCCAAATTGGGACATAGAAGGACACATATTCCCTGACAAGATAAATCTGGTGCACTTCTGAGCAACCAACCAAAGTTGGGAAACCATCATCTTGCCAAAAGGAACTATCATAGGACATTAGGTGCCCTTCCTCAACTGAACTTATAGAGAAGTCTACAAGCTAAACCTATTGGGAAAAGGCAAAAGATCCCAGAAGAAAGAAAAGGCCCCTCTGTGACCTAGAAGACAATGAAGCCTTCCACCAACATTAGAGAAGAATTGACACCCCAGCAATAGTAACAACTAGTAGAACTCCTCAACAAATATCAAGATATCTTCATCACTAATTATGGCAACCTACTATACAATCCATCATATTACTACAGTATAAATATAGGAAATGTAACCCCATCTGGCAAAAACCCTATAGAATACCCCATTATCTAAAGATATTTGAAAAGGAATACATTTAAGAACTCTTGGACAATGGAGTCATCTGACTCTCTATCAGCTCTTAGGTCAGCCCTATACTTATTATACTAAAGAAAGGAGGATGGAGACTCTGTATAGACTACAGGAAACTCAATTCAGTTACCAAAAAGGATGCCTATCCTTTGCCCAAAATTGATGATCTCTTGGACCAGTTATAAGATGCCAGATACTTCAGCAGTATAAACCTTTTTACAGGATTTCATAAGATCTCTATAGACCCCAAAGACATTCAGAAGACAGCTGTTCTTGCTCTAGAAAACCCTTTTGAATACCTCAAAATGCCCTATGGACTTTACAATGCACTCTCCATCTTACAGAGGATGATGAATTCAGTCTATACCTCTCTGATCCACTACTGCCTGATTGTATATATAGATGATTCAAACATCTATTTGGCAAATTTTGAGGAACACCTATACTATCTAGAAGAATTCTTCAAGCTCATCTGCAAGAACCACCTGAGACTCAATACTAAGAAATGCTACTTTGGGAAACTGAAACTTAAATTTCTTAGATTTATAGTTTCAAAAGAAGGAATCCATAAAGACCCAAAGAAAACTGAGAAGATCAATAATTGGCCAGTACCCAAGACCTCAAAGGAAATATTATCATTTCTGATACTAGTATCCTACTACAGTAGGTTTTGTCCAAATCACTGCCCCAATTGGAATCCTTCTCAAGAAAGAAGTATCTTATAAATAGATGGAATCACAAAAACTAGCCTTCAAGAAACTCAAGCACCATATGACCACAGCACCAATCCTTGTCTGCCCCAATCTAGAGAAGCCATTCATCTTATATATAGATACCTCCAAAGATGGCCTGTGAGCAGTTCTAGCCCAAGAAGGACCTGACCAACAGTACTATATAATAGCTTATACAAGTTGAGCTACCAATCAGTAGCAGATGAACTATGGTAGCACAAAATTGGAATGTCATGCAGTCATATGGACAGTCACTCTGTTCAAGCATTATCTCATCAGAAAAAGGTTCACACTGATAACAGACCATATAGTCCTCAAATGACTATTTAACTATAAGGAATCTACTAAAATCCTAGTCTATTAGATGCTTATTCTTTAGGATTACAAAATCACTATCATTCATAAAGCAGAGAAAGCTCACAATGATGTTGATGTACTTTCCCACCAGCCCCAATGAATCAGAAGAAGGGTGTCCCAAAGAATTTCAACCTAAAGGAAGCTCTTCAGACCATCAAGGTACAAGAAGACCTCATCTGAAAAGAATATCAGAAAGCCTACCAAGAATAGGCAAATATAAAAGAAAAGCTGTGAACAATACACCAACATTGGCTCAATCTCAGAATACAAGTCCAGGATATATTTAAGAAGTATGATACCTATCAGAAGTACTAAGGAAGGAAGAACCACCAAGTATCACTACAACTAATTATACTATCAGACAATATCTTTCAGGATGGGGAGTAGATGTAATTGGACTCCTACCAGTTATACCAAAAAGAAATAAGTATATCCTTGTATTTGTAGAATATCTAATCAGCTTTCTCAATAAAAATTGCATATGCCCTAATCATTATAGGCCTCCTCCAAGGACTCACACTCAGATATAGACTCTCAGAAGAACTTATCTCTGACTGAGGTACAGAATTCATTAACAATATAATTACAAGTTATGTTCAAATTCACAAAATCCACCTAAAATAGACTACATATTACTCTCAGATCAATAGTATGACAGAAAGAATGAACCAGACTATCAAAAAGGAACTTACTCAAGTTGACTCTACCAACTAAGACCTCTGCTTACCTGAGATCCTATGGGAAATTCAGAACACCCCTACTGCCTCTACCAAATAAAAGCTCTTTGAGATAATGTTTGCCAAGAAAACCAGAACTGCTGACCATGAGAACCTCAGAGACCTCCTTAAGAAGACAGAACAGTTACATAATCAACCCTGAGTTCAGATTACCAAAGCTTAAAAAAGATAAAAGAAGTATTATAACTAGAAGTAGAAGGATCAGGAGATCAAGATTGGAGATCAAGTACTGGTTTGGAGAAGCATGATTGAAATGAATTTTGTCACCAAACTGAAGTCCAAGTGGGAGGAACCTTATCTTGTACACAACATCAGAGAAACCAGTATCTATTTAAAAAGTATGGATGGCAAACCCTCAGAATACCAGTATACATCAACTGCCTCAAGATATACCTCTCTTATCATGAATCAGACAATTGACCAGCATCTCCAGACTCTTGTCCTGAGTTCATTCCAATCACTTTCCATTTCTCTCCCAAAATTCCAACAAGCTAATGGAAACCTCCTTTAGTGAATCCAGATCTAGCAGAAGAACCTCACCCTGGCTAGATATTTACTACAAGTCTCCCAACTATAGGCCTACTATGCAATTGAAGAATAATTGCAGAACCTTCCAGCAGCAGACCTAACCTACATCAGAAACTGTACTGGTCTCATCCAGATAAATATTACTGCCACAGACAGACTAGACTGACTATATACAATTTACAAATAAGATTTCCCAGCATCAATACAGACATAATTCTCTCTAAATGATATACAAAACATGAATCCTGCCATCTACTGGAGTATTATCAATCATGTTGAAATCCTGTTTCCAGAAGAAGAAGAAGAGTTAGTCAAATAGAATAACTCTGATCCAAATAAAGATACTGGTTCAGATATTAATGCTGAAGATGCTTATACATATTAGAATAATTACTAAAGGATTGTCTGAGGGCAGACCATCCTTTAGTAGAGGCTAATGTGATGAGCAGCAGAATTATACTGCTGAAATCATAAATTAGCCATATACCATATCTAGTACACTATGCAACCAAGACTGCTTTACTGTGCCAATCTATATAATTAGTCAGAGATTCCAGAAACAGTAGGTTTACCTGTCTCAAGTATACACTATACTGAGTAGGTACACTATACTAAGTGGATACACTATACCATCCAGGAATACTTACTATAGATAGCAATCTATAGTTAGTAATATAGTAACCAGATGGTAACCACAACTATAAAAAATACTCCAGAGATAAGAGTGAATAAACTCAGTCTGAAATTCAGAACACATTTCAACTCCAGTTCTCTTTCTGATACAAAGAAGAGTCTGAAATTGAATCCAAAAGCAAAAGACAAGTCTGTCTACTACACTTTGAGAGAAACTCTATAGCCACTGCTGGGAGATTGTGAGTGAAGTATTCCTTTTCCAACTCCATTCCACTTTCTGATATAAAGAATAAGGCCATTTTTGGTTTACTTGCCGGATAAGCCTAAAGAATCTGAGAAACCTGCCAAGTTTGAGAAAGAACTTCACCACTATTTGAGTAATCTGCTACTTAAGAAATAAGTCCCCATCTTCAAAAAGAAATCTGCCATCTTACTACAAAGCCAGTCTGTTGATGCAACTTTGCAGTAAACTTGTTCACACAAACGAAGCCAGACTTTAACATAACTTGCCATTATTCAAGAAGTCTACCAATTCAGAAAGAATCTATATTATCTGCTATTTTCAAAGTTATTCACCACTATTTCCAAAAGAGCTGATTCAGGAAGAATTTATATCATCTAAGTTATCCAAGCTATCTATACCATCTAAGTTATTCATTCATTCCCAGTAAGCCCACCTCAGAGAATCTGCACCATTCTCTATTCTCAGTGAATCTGTATTTAAATCAAGAAGTCTACCAAAGATCATTATGCAGAAATCACATACTTTTTTTTTTTTTTTTTATAGTTACTTGGACTTCTATTTATTACTACTCTATCTATAATAATAATACATAAGTACCCACAACCCTTCAGCCAATGCCCCCTGGTTCCTCTGCTCCACTTACCCCCTCTCTCTGCCAAAGAACAACCCAGCCACCCACTACCCAAACTCTTCCTCCACTCTTCTCACAAATACAATTTACCAAATTCCAATAACCCCCTCCCACTCAGTCTCCACCCTCTCCACCAATCATTCAAAATGTCAAGTATCAACTATTCCCAATATACTACCCTAGCCCCAACCTTAACCTGCTGGCCCTCCTCAAAGACATGAAGCCAATGACTGGCTATCTCTACCCAAATTGCCAGGGCCCACACCAAAGTCAGTCATTCATCCCCAACTCTACCAACTAACCTATACCAGAGTTCTCCCTATCTCCCTCCCTCTCCCCCCACCAGGGGCTATATACTCAATCTAATTATAATACTGTACCAAAACTCCCCCAGAACTTCACACTCTCCTAGCCAATGTTCAGGCATTTGGACCACTCCCCCCTCCTGATCAACATCCATACACTCCTCATACTCAAATATGCCATCTGCCACCAAGTGCCTGGACTGATAGTTCAGCATCACATTCTGCCTTAGAAACCTTCACCACACTACCCAGAACTTAGGGAGAAGTCACTGCATCACCCACTTGCTCCAAGGCCAAACACCATTCTAATCTCACTTCTCACTGATCTCCACTCTTTACTATACTGCATATAAGAGGGTTGCTTTTTAGGGTAACCATTACGTAGTTCTGGAAGGGTTTTCTGGGAGTTCTGGATATTCTGGAAGACCATTTTCTTATGGTCAAGATCAATTTCGTATGGAGTATGTCCTCTATGCTTATTGATCTCAAGATCGGGTTGATGTCTCAACCAAAGTCCTTTTCCGGACTAGTTCTGGATGTTCAGGATTTTCCATATTTCAGGAAGTTCAAGAAACTAAGACCAGCTTAGTTGAATTGGCGTATCGCTGCAGACAATACCCAATTAGGAAATTTCGTGACGGGGTTAGGAGTAGGACCTAACAGGGAGC
>RBNI01005412.1:0-12616 GCA_003990745.1 Jimgerdemannia flammicorona | reverse complement strand
AAAAAAAAAAAAATTACTTATAGGTGAAAAGTAACTTCTACTACTACTAAATTGTAATAAAACTATATGCTGATAGAATTAATATATTATGGATAATTAAACTAACTATTGATCCTAAGTTTTGAGTTTTGTGAAGTTTCAATTATTTGTTATAACAGAGTCCAGATTAGTGCTTCTAAATAAATCAAATTAATTTAAATCAAATCAAATTAAGGATCATTTGAATCAAATTGAATTAAATTGAGGGTCTAATTTGAATACTATTTTTTGAAATATAATAACTCAATAAAAACATATCTAAATTTAATAATCTTTAGATTATTTAATTCCTCTTATAAAGAGAAATCTAATAAGCTAAAGATCATTAAATTTGGATATATTTTCATTGAGTTATTATATTTCAAAAAATAGAGTTTGAATTGAATCTCAAATCAAATTGGATCTTTGATTCAATTTGATTTATTGAGAGCACTAGTTCAGATATTACTTTTAAGTTTTTATACTAATAGAAGTACTATACTTATATCTTAAGTTAATCAGATTTGAAATTATTAATAAGTCAGGTCTGAGGTTTTTAATAAGAATACTACTTTATTCTTATATTTAGAGAAAGTAGAGCTAAGATTATAATATACTCAGTATAGAGAATATTTATATATATTTAAGGCTATAACTAAATATAATATACTGGATATATCTATATACATTTATACTACTTTGGGTAACTATAACTACTAGTCAGAAATTCTATAAAAGTTTTCATAGAAATTTCCATTGAAATTTCTATTAGAATTTCCAATAGCTTATAAGTATATATAATGATTTATTATAAATATAAATCCATCAAAATTGAAATGCAGAAAAACCTTTTTAGTATAAGTTATTATAAATAAATAAAATATAATTATATCGAATTAAATTATATAATAATAATATATTAGTTTAATATATATTTATTTTACTTTTTACAACAAATAGTTACTATAAAATTTATACAGTATTATAAAATTATTCCGTTTTTCCATTTTAGGAATTATGGCTGGTGGTCAAAATTTGACCTGACCTTATAAAAAATCCCTCTTTAAATCTATCGCAGGTCCGATACTATGAGGTTCCAAAACTGAGATCCCTTGCCTCCTTTAGATGAAATCCATAAATAATAGAATACTTTTGAATAAAAGTAAAGTTTTAAAATACATATGAATAAATACTATACAACATTTTGTGATCTGTATACATAATACTGAGATGCGTTTTGTCTCTTAGATGCAACACCACTTCCTACTCGCCACGTCCTGTTTGCGATCTCGTGACACGAAATCAACACGTCATATACTCACGACCTTGCAACATGACTGGTGCAATATTGATCATTTGTTCTATATATGTATCTTATAGTTTTACTCCCTTAGTGTAGTCTTGTTCTGTTTCATCAAATCCTATAGAACGTGTGTCATTCAGAATAGTAGGTCAATAAGAATGGTATTTGTGTAGTGTCACTATATCAAATTAAGGAGGTAAGAGGACCTCAGTTTTGGAACCCCATAGTACCTCATCTCCCAACGGCTGAGCAACGAACACGTGCATCAGTGCAAGCACATTTTGGTATATGATGGCCTGGTTTTAGCGTTGTGTTACACATTTGGGATGTGAAAATATGAGAGGTGTGTAGTAAATGAAATAAAAGGGTTTATACAGTGATCCGGGATTACACCTTTTTATTTAAACATACAAATAAAAAATTTCATAGACACATATATTCCACCTATTCTCCTTCTATTAGCGTGTTTTACAGCTCTTATCTCGTATATCCAACAGTCACTTGACGCCTTCGTAGTCCCACAACACCTTACGCACCGCATCAAAGCCCTACACTAACCTAGTGGTCCAAACCCTTGCCTGCCTTCGTCTACGTATATACTGGCCTCGGTGTATTCGCGACTTTTGCGTTGCTACCATGTGAAGCCATGTCGCAGTCTATTTGCCTAACACATTCACACGGCGATTCTCAACCCTTGGTAGGATACCTGTGCAAAAAAAAAAAAAAAAAAAAAAAAAAAAAAAAAAAAAAAAAAAAAAAAAAAAAAAATGCGACAAGAAATACGTACGAGGTCAGTATATCAAATACCTGTGCCAAAAAATGTGCGACAAGAATTATGTACGAGGTTGGTATATCAGCCAACCTCTCAATGGAAAGCGATATATCGAACATCGTCGAACAGATCGACGTTCACACATTCAAAACAGCTGGAAGCTCTCTCTCTTGGTTCGCTGCAGGATCTCGGCGTCGTCACTGTTAGGACAGCCATAGCCGCAGCGTAGCAGCCAACGCCGCCGCGACAGCTGGCTTTTGGGAGATTTTGCTAGGCCGCCGATGCCATAGAAGCTACGATGTCGGCAGGAGCGGCAACAGAAGTAGGGTTCGCTACTACCAGAAGAGCAATCTGGTGTCGATTGCTCTCGCACAATCCCGAAGTTATCATGACCAAGCAGTTGACGGTGGAAGAGATTAACAAGCAATCGAATTCCTAAAGTGTCAAAGAAAGATTTGCTGCTGGCAGCACATAATGTCAGGGGTTTTGAAAATGGTTGGACCGACATCGTGTATCTGGAAACTGTCATAAGCCAAAAGGAAAGGCCAAACCAAGGACGATAGTATGTAAGCCGAATGACCGTAGGATAGCTATCACTGGAACAACCTCATTCAGAGATCAAATTGTTTACTTGCAGTATGTTCAGGCATATTAATTCTTTTTAAACCATATGGTGTGATATTTCCCAATCCTATTGTTTTACAGTACGGCCATCTTTGTAAGATCGTGGGGCGCCAAAACCGATGTTTCGAATGATGCGATCGCGTTAATAAAATCGGGAATTCTTTTTGGCGCGATCGTGCACCAGCGAGACCAATTTATTCAATTGATTTGGACCTTGTAGCAGTGTGATTGACAAGGGGCTTTTTTAATCGGGCAATATTGGTCTTATTCGTTTATAGGCAAAGTTTGTAACCTTACAGGTTTGTAAGCTGTGAGACCATGCAAAACGACGAGGCTCGGGTAATTTTTGAAAGGACATTTGGCTTATACAAAAGCATTTTATTTTTACTTGAATTCTGTTACATTTGCTTCTGACTTTATAAATTATACCATCTGTGAAAGCCTGCACTCTTCCATTACACAACGTAAATATATATATCTGAATTGAGTCAAACTACACACAAAGGAATGTTACAGATCGGATGCCAAAAAGCGGGATGAGATTTTGCTATAAAATTGTTCATATGTAATCCCTCTCTGGAGCCAAAGTACCACAAACAAAATAACGTCTATACACTATTCTCCAACACATAGTTCCTCACTGAACACCTCGTAATCTGCGACAACAAAATAGTGCGAGCAAGCAAGACACGCGCTCGATTCATTAGGACCGGTATAACCTCCTGGTAAGCCGCTGCCGGATGAAGCCGTACTGTTCGGATTATTGCTAATGTCCAGTGCATATCCATTTCTGAACATAGGCGGTTGTAGTTCCGGTGATGAGGAGCGGCGACTGGGAATTTCATTGGTTGTCGGTGCAGTCCATCTTTCAAAGCAAAGAAAAATTTTTAGTGGACTGAACAAAGCCGATCCTCGATTGACAAGGGTTGAAGTTGACACCATGAAAAAGATGTCCGTCGGAACGTTTTACGAGCACGAGCGTAGGTCCTTGATTGTCGCAGCTTTGATGGAAGGTAGTGGCTTGGAAGCCATGGGCGGAAGCTTTGTATAGCTTGTTGAGCCGCAAATTTACCGGCAAATTACATCCAGCTATCCCATTGGCATCTATAATCCACGTTTTCAAAAGCATCGCTGACTCAAAATTAGCAATGTCTGAAGAAAACGAGCTCTTAACTTCTCTCTTATCCTCGCTCTTAACCTCTCTCTTATCCTCGCTCTTATCTTCGCTTTTAATCCTACTCCTTATCCTCGGGGTCTCAATCAATGGGTTGTTCGGCTTGGAGAAGAACCGCTGAATCTCGATATATCGACGAGTCGGTAGGAAGAATGTGAGGGGTTCGAGAATGGTCATACTGCTCCAGCTCGAAGAGGGTGAAACCGATCGCTGGAGCCAGTGGTCTAGGAGCGGCATTCAGCGCCACAAGCTACTGAGCTGAAGTGAGCGACTGACCAATCCCTCTTGCTTCCGCATCGGCATGTTGCGAGTGGTTCATCGGGAAATGTTCATCTTAACCTGTGATTCGACCATGGGAGGAACTTTATCAGGCACGTATCCGCCATTACCACAACCTTATTACCGGAGCTCGTTATCACACACTTGATCGGAAGTGTAATGCCTATTCCCGAACAACTCGAGAACAATAAGGCGAACAGTGCAAACGACCTAGGTGACGCTCTCGAAAGAAGAATTTCGGCCCTTCGTTTCTAACATGTCACCCATACCTCTCTAAAAGACGCCAAGGACCTCCTCCTGGTGCTCCTAGTTCGGCTCAAGCAGCCGTACTCATTCGTGTCGAGCCCGAGTTCCATCGATAAGACATGGGTAGTTTGGCCTTGGTGCTGAACACAATCTCTGTTGATCCTCGCCATGCTAAACACTTCCACATTCCTTCTCTGCACCCCCACTTAGTGAACCTCCCACGTGCGATCGGGAGTATCGCGATGGTGCCGGCGGACGCAGAGAACAGGAACGAGGCGCGGATCTGTCTGTTTGGATTTGGTTGGGACATGTATTGACGGGGCAGGTCTTCTTCTCGAAACAGCTCACAGGCCACAACAGGAAGTGCTAGTACCTCTCAACCAATTTGACTCCAGCATCCAGCCTAGAGCCAAGAGTGGGCTATCTTGAGAAGCTTTTTAACCACCCACTTAGAGAAGTCCAAATGGTAGCCCAGATACCAAAGCTTCAGCATCCAATACACATTCAGAACAGTTACCCTTCCTACCAGCGACACCTGTCTACCACCCCAACTCATCAGTGCTTTCCCCCATTCTACCAGCTTGTGCTCCCACCACTCCTTGGGAAGTATAGAGCCATACACTGAGAAATAGATACCCAAGTACTGTACCACTCCTCCAGCTGGGACAATTGTTCCAATGATGTCCCCACCTATGACTCCTTCCCCAAGGACCATTGTCTCATACTTGTGCCAGTTGAGTTTCACCCCAGAACACCTCTCATACCACTCAACTGTCTCCTTGAGCATAGCCACATCTGCCACCAAGCCCAACCCAACTACCATATCATCTGCAAAGGCCCCCACCTTCCAATTGATGCCCAGATATTCAGTCCACCAACCCTGCACTGGATCCTATCCAACAAAGGCTCCAGGGCAAAGGCATAAAGGATAGATGACAGCAGATCACCCTGAGGTACCCCCCTCTCCAAGAGGAAAGAAGCCCCTCTGTGTCCATTCGCCAGAATCGCAGCCCTACTCTCTTCCAGTAATCCAATGAGTGACCAACAAATGTCCACTGGTACCCCAGTGCACTTCAGTACCTTCTCTAACCAAACTCTCTGGACCCTATCATAGGCCTTCTCCTGGTCCAGGAAAACCAAGCAGCCATCCACTCCTACAGCCTGAGCACCTTCAATGACACCATGAACCCATGCCATACCATCCTGGATCAGTCGGCCCCCCACAAAGCCTTGCTGCTCCTTTCCTAGCACCTGGTGAGCCACACTCTGTAGCCTCGCCATCAGGATTTTAGTGACCAGCTTGCAGTCTATATCCAGCAGCATAATTGGCCTCCAGTTCTTCCAGTCCTCCTTACGCCCTTTGTCCTTGTACAGCAGGGACACCAGCCCCAACTGCTGCCCTCCAATCCACTCTCCAGTACTGATGACTGCATCACACATCAGTGACATCTCCTCTAGTACCTCCTCTACTGATGCCATATATTTCCAAAAGTCCCAAGGCAAACCATCCTCCCCAGGTGCCATTCCCAGGGTTGTTGATACCAGAACTCGAAGGATCTCCTCTCCCAAAACTGGTTGGCTAAGATCCCCCAACCCTGCTGCAGGATTCAGGTGCCACTCTTCCAGATGCCGCTCAATGTCCTGCACCACCTCCCCTCCCTCCTCTTCACTCCAGAGGTTACTTCAGTGAGCACTCAGCTGGCCAAGGATCCCCTGCACACCTAATACCATCTCTCCCTCATTGTTAAGGACTCCTTTCCACTGGTGTCTTGCTCCCCTAGTATGAAGGAGATGGGACAAAAACCTTGTGGGCCTTTCTCCTTCTTCCAATCCCTGCCACCATAGCCTTGCCACCAGGGCCTGAGCCTGCACTGCTTCCTTCTTCCTCAACAAATCCTGCAGCTCCACCACTTCTAGCTTAGCCTGCTTAGCCTTCCAGTCCAATACCTCCTCCTCCTCCAGTAGCCCAGCCCAATTCAGAAGTAGTCTTTCTAGTCTCCTAGATGCCCATCGGACTTGTCTCCTTCACTGAGCACCTTGCTCCTTCCCCACTTCCCCTCAGTACCTCTGAGCTTCGGATTTCAGTCTACGCCACCTATCTCCAATCCTCATCCTGGCTCTCCTCCAATTATTAACCTTGGATCATACCACCACCACCCACACATTCCACAGGTCCATCTCATCTAGCAGCGAAGAGTTCAGATGCCAATGTCCTGGCCCCTCTCCACTCCCTCCAAACCTCCCGCCTCCCCAAATACCCCAGTGATCTGACCAAGGGCACCACTCGACCTCCATCATCTTCCAAACTGTATTACCCCAACACTTAGCAGTCAGAATTCAATCAATCCTAGTACCAAGCCCTCTCACTCAGTGAGTATATAGACGTCAATCCCCATCCTGAAGTCGCATGGCATCCACTAGTGAGCTGAGTCTCTCCACCTCTTCTCAGTCCTCCAATCCCCCACTCCTTCCAGCCATACCCCATCCCCCATCAGTTCTATCCAGCCTACCCTCCCATACCATATTAAAATCACCCCCCAGACAATCTACCCCAGCCTCAACCAAGAGCCCAGAATCCCGCAGATCTCCAATCCACACCACTCGGGTCCCCCTCTCAGCTGGGCAATAACAAGATCTCACCACAATTGAGTTCCATCCAGGCCTCTGCCATATCCCCCACACTAATCTACTATCCCAATGTCCAGTGTCCACAATGTCCCCTTTCCTCTTCCTAACCAGGATTCCCACTTTATCCTGCCAAACTGCCACCCCACCCCACTCTCTTGTCCATTCCAGGCCATCTTCCTCACCCTCACACCATACATCTTGAAGTAAGAAGAGATCTGCCTCCAGTTTCTTCAGCCATCCAAAAATCATATGTCACCTCCCAGTCTCCCTAAGCCCATTGACATTCATAGAGAAAATGTTGGTTGTACTAATCATAGCAAAGTATTTGAGAGTGTTAATGTCTCCACATCTACAATTCTATACTCACTTTCTCTCCAGCCAGATCCAGGTTACATTCTGCTGCAATCTCATCTTCCACATTTTGCTGTTCGTCCAGAGCTGCCAACATTTTCATGCAGTCCTCACTATCCACCATCTCCATTGATGCCTGGTGCTCCTTGCACACCACCTGCTACTTTGCCAGTCTCTTCCATGGCCCCCACAGATAAGCTGCCCTTTCGTTAGCAATACCCAAGAGTGTTGCCTCCCTTGCCTTGGTAACCTCATACTCCTCCACCTCCAGAAGAGCTGCCATCATCTCATCTCTCAACTTTCTCACAACCTCCTCCCCTCACAGCACTCACCCCCAGAAGTCCTCACTGATCACCTGGAAATCGATCTCTCTCAGTTCCTCAGCTTCCACATTTTGCAGCACTCTCAATAGCTACTTCTCCCCCCCAACTACCTCCGCTGCCTGCACCAAATCTGCCTCTCCCCCCTTCCTCTCCTCAGTTCGCACAGACTCATCCCAACTATCCTCTGACACATCCTCCAACTCCCCCTCTCCCACCTTGGGGACACTATACTGGATCTGATTATCATCTGCCATCACCATGTCCACTACCACCTCCTCCGGCCCCTGTCCCCCACTCTCCTTCATCTTCCCCTCTTGCCACCTAGCCTCCGCTCAGATGCTAGCACTTGCTCCAGCACCCTCCTCCGTAGCCCCTGCCTTCTGACCCCTATCCAAGCTGGTCAGCAAATCCTTCTACAGCTGTCTCCCCTTTGCCTTCTCCCAGAGCACCTTGTCCATTCGCACCTTCTTGCCCTCAATCACCTCCACTACTGTCCTAGCCTCATAAGCCCTCCAAGCCCTTTGCCTCCTCTCTACAGCCCCTGCCAGGTCCTCAAGCGCCTCCAGCAGGTCCTCCTCATCTTCCTCTAACCCCTTCACCCTTGATACCTTGCACTCCACCAGGCCCCACTTCAGCACCACCAGCCAGTCCCTAGCCTTCTTGGTATTCTCCATCCCAAACAGCCTCAACCAGACATCTACATCTCCTGTTCTGAGCTCAGTCTCCTCCCATACCCTAAACCCAATGTCAACCACCTTGCCATACTCCTTTACCACATCTATGACCAGCTTCCTCACCTCCTCCTTCTTCACCATCAGTATATCTGCAATCACCAGATGAACCACTCAGGGATCCCAATGCATACACCTTGCCATTGGCACCGAAATCCCTCCAACCACCACACCCTTCTCCACTGCCTCCAGTAGCAAACCCTCCTCTTCAAACCCCACCTCAACTGCCTCCAGCTTCTTCAAGAACTTAACTGAGACTGCACCCTTCACCTCACTAGCCAGCAGCCCCAGCACTATCTTTGCCATCACCACCAAGCCACAGAAGCACAGTGTGATGGCAAATTCCAATCTAGACTTTTTGAGTAATGGGGCCACCATGAGGCCCATCACACCATCCACCAGGTCCCCAGGTCTCGTGCCGCACCCCTGTCCAGGTCTCTCATCAGCCATCACATCTGGATTTTTTTCCAGATTGCCTATCACACCACCATCAGTAGTCACTGCCTCAGCCACTACACCTCTAGCCCCACTATGCTGTCCCCTCAGTGAAGAGGCCTCCTTGCCACTCATGGTAGCAGATGCCTTCCCCAGCTCCAGCCAGCCATCTAGCCCAGTCGCCTGCTTTCCCATCCTGACTTTATCTGTGAAGGTCATCCTCCCTCCCCTGTGCAGCCTTGCACCTCCTCTGCCACCACCCCCGGCCCCGCATCCCCTCATTGAAGCACTCGGCATGTCAATACCAGCATCTTGACCCTCCCCCACATGCTGCCAGTCAAAGGCACTGGGGCCCCCCTACCCAGTACACTCACCAGAATGCGTGTTGCTCACTATATTGATAACACCAATACTTGAAAACATTGTCAAAAGTGTTGTCTGAAGTTTGTGTAACCTGAATATTACTGGAGAGAAGTCACAACCCATCTGTATGTAACCTATCAGCATGAAACCTACCTGCATGCAACCCATCTACATACTTATCTCAGCCCCTCAGATCAGGGCTCAGTTCTATTGAAAAGGAGAGTTCAAAGTTACCCAAGTTTAACCATGTCTGGTGTCTGATCAAATAGAGAAATTTGAGAGCAAGATATTCAGCATGAGTAGTACTAGCATCATCATCAAGGCTTGGGGGTAAACATTCAAATCAGAGTCAATCATTCTCAACCAAAGAGTCCATTGGCCAGTAAGAGTAACCAATAATGAAGAGAACTAAATCATTATTAACAATTGTAGAGAGGTGGTTGCAATAGTGATAAGGAATCTCTACAGTGATGAGCTTTGCCACCACATCAATAAGATTTGCAAGGATTGTATCAAATACCAGGTGACAGAAAAGAGGGGGTGAAAAAAGCAAAGAGGGGGGGTATGGACAGGAATTGGGTATACTACAATACTGGTGAAGAGTGGGTTCCAGAGTTTTGAAATCCCCCACACTTGTCTCCCTTTTTTTTTCTCCTCTCCAGATAATTACTCTCTTTACTAATATACTCTTTTTGATACAATTCTAGGGATATACAAGATTCTGTACCCCTATCAGAACTTTAGAAGTGCTGTTGAAGAGCAAACTGTATACAAGCATGACATGGCCTGTACAGCAATGGTGGCTATGATCTGAAGTTCTTTGAGCAGATTGGTAGAGTGTATGGCAGGCCAGCTTGATAGTGATCTCAGCACAGCTGTACATACATTCTTGGCACAATTTAGCATACTATATGAGGTGAGGAGCTCTGCTTTTTTGGTGCTACAGCTCAGGGGGTTTCTGTGGCCTAGGGGGTTTCTGCCCCCTGCCATCTGTTTTGGCAGGTTTCCAAGCTAGGGCTCTCAGGGCTGGACTAAGAGCAGGCAACCACCAGTACAGCCTGGCAGTATGAGGTCCTGGGCCAAGAGTTCACCAACTGTATACTTATCACATTAGAATATATCAGGCACAACATTTCTCTGCCCATACACACAGATAACAACATCACCTCTAGTAATGTTCTATGTCCTAGAAAGGAAGGGCCCAACTTGGGAGGATAGTGGCAGAGTCTGGTACAATCTCATCTATGGTTTTGGGGTCTTATTTGTAGCCAACACAGCTATCCTATTCTAACCACATGACCACCACAGTACTGGAGAGCTTGGACACAACAGTCATCACACTTACAATAGATGACAGGCTCATCAAGGCCTGGAACCAGTGGGTAGAGCAGTTTTTGTAAGGGTTAGGCAATCTTTCATAAGAGTTTGGCAGTCATTTTGTGTGAGTTAGGCTGTCTTTTATGAGGGATTGGACTGGCAGCCAGGCATCTCTTCTGTAACACTAGTTTAGCTATTATGTCAGGCCCTACTAACCCCTTGGTCCTGCTCTATAGTGCCATTAATACAGTACTATGGCATAGAGCCAGGGTGTCTATGGGACCTGAAATGGTGATGGGGCCTAAATCTGTGGTGGACTTCAACTACCAGAAGTACTCTCCAACTGCTGGAAATGCCCTCCAACTGCTGGAACACCCTCCAACTGCCAGAAGTACCCTCTGACTACCAGAAGTACTCTCTGACCCAGACTCAGACTCATTGGCAGCTTGGGGTTGCCCCTATGCTACTGGTAGAGAGCCACAAATTTTACATACTCCTTCTACCAACTCTGCTGACCCCTGGCCCAGGCACAGGCTGCTTGAGAGTGCCCCATGCTGCTGGCAGAGAGCTGCAAATTTTGCACTCACCCTCCATCTACTCTATCCCACTCCCTCTGCCAACCCTCCCTTCCCGGACACTTGTAGCTTAGAGCTGCCCCTTACTACTAATAGAGGGCCACAAATTTTGCATGCTCCCTCTGCTGACCCTGCACCCACCAACCCTGTCAACTAACCTAGGTACTGATAGCTTGGAGCTGCTCCTTGCTGCTGGTGGAGGGCCACAAATTTTATATGCTCTCTCTGCCACCATCAATCCTGCCAACTACTGCTCTACTTGGGCTGCAAACTCCAGGCTGAGTCCTCAGTTTTTTTTTCTTTTTATTTTTGAAAAGTATTAAATAATTTACAAGGTCAATTAACTTATCTATGAACCCCAGGACTCATCAAATTTTAGCAGCCTGAGCCCCACCAAGATTTCAGATACATATATACCTGGATTGTCTCAGTATTCAGTGCACACCTCTTAGGGACAATGAGATCTACCCCACCTGAGAACATCCACTTGATGGGAGCACTGGAGGCAGGAATTGCCAGGTAGTTCTGAGCCATACCACACAGGCAGAGGAAGTCCATTTGATATAGCTACACACTCTGATAGGTAGAGCAGTGGTTAGAATAGTGGATTAAATTGGTCCAATACAATCAACCATCTGCCTGACAACCCACCTTCCACTAGTTGAGCATCTCTATACTCTCCAGCAGGATCACACAGTTGCTGACAAGGTAAATGGTGAGTTTGTCTATTGATGGCAGCTCTTCCACTGATGGCTCCCTCTTCCTCTTTCTGCTGAAGTAAATATGAGACAAGAGGGATCCCTTGGTATATTTGTCTGGACTTTAGCTGGAACCTTGTGATGGTGCATAGTTTTTCTGATACATTTTGATTACAGTCTACTTGGTTCTCTTAATGAAGTGCTGCTCCCAGCTCTGATCTTTATGATATTGTAGCTTTAAGCATGGGTCCAGTAATATTTGGAGAAAGAGAGTGAGTTTTTGTGGGAGTTTCTCTATTTTGGAAGAGACAATGGCCATATGCTGATATACCTGTACTGATTGAGTATATAGTAGTATCTGTTTTGGAGTAGTATTTTCTGAGCTTACTTAGAGCAACCTCTACAGTATCTCTCTGATCTGGGCTTAACTGTAAATCACTGCAACCCTCCAGCCTATCCTCAAGCTTGTCCTCTAGCTGGTCAATCAGAAGGTTATATACTGATATTGCAGAGCTTATTGTTGAGGTCATTTGTTTGACTATATCCTTCATACAATTATTGAAACACTGACAGTTATATACAGTGAGGTATTATATTGTATAGAGGCAGACAAAATGAGTGTGGGGCTAGAGCAATCACTACTTACTTTTAAAACTCTGACAACATTCCTAAGTATATCCCACTCACTTTCATCTAGAGCCTTACCCTGCATTTTCTTATCAGCAGCAACTGTTGAATCTATTGGCTTTTTTTGTTTTGTTTTTTTTTTTTTTAAAAAA
>RBNI01005411.1:0-12617 GCA_003990745.1 Jimgerdemannia flammicorona | reverse complement strand
AAAAAAAAAAAAAGGTAAGGTCCTTCCCACTTAGGCTCCAGCTTTCATGACTATGAAGCTTCTACCATGTTCCAATACACCAGGACTTTGTCTCCTATCTTGATAATCTCCAGGGGCTTGTGAGCCTTTTCTGCATTATTCTATTATAGTGTCTGTGCCTTGTTTATATAATCCTCAGCCTTCTTCCTGATTTGGTACAGTTTCCATATCTCTGTGTCTACTCATTTCCATACAGCATCTCTATTGGACAATAGAGTTCCTTGAGAACTTTCTTCTCTGAACAGTATTTTCCGAGGGATAAAATGGGTACTTTGTGATCTAATATCCCAAAGGGTGGATAATGCTATTGGCAGGTAGTGATCCCAGTTCTCGTAGTTATTACAGATCTTGGTGATAACATTCTTGAGGGTCTTGTTTGTCCTTTCTGCTTGTCTGTTTTCTTGAGGGTGGTAGGCTGTAGTTCGAATATGCTAAATCTTGTACTTCTTGTAAAGAACCTCAAAGAACTGATTCATGAATTCTGTTCCTCTATCTGTAGTTACTTGCATTGAGGTCTTGAACCAGCAGATGATTTCTTTGTGGAAGAAATCAGCAATTGACTGTGCATTGGCTTCCTTGAGGGGTCCTGCTTCTATCCATTTTGTAAAAAGGTCTACAATGACAATGATATATTGGTTACCAGTCAAGGTCAGGGGTAGGGGGCCAATTACATCCATTACTATGTGGGCAAATGGTATCAGTTCATATGCTAATCCCAGGGCTTGGTTTCATTGGTCTTGTTTTTGTTTCTGGCATTTGTCACATGTTTTGACAAATTGTCTGATATCTTCCTCTATTCCTGGCCACTATATTGTTCTTCTTGCCTTATCATATGTATTGGTTCCTCCTAGATGGCTGAGTTCATGTACTGATTTCATTGCTTACTCCTTCTTGTGTTCTGCTATGACTAGTAGTTTTCCTTTCCTCAGTATTTCTCCATTGGTTTTGAATTGTTTCCATGTCCTGTTGATAATCATTTGTATCCATTCTTCCAGATGTTGGGGCATCTTTCACTGTCCCAGATATGTGATGATTCTATAGTAGAGCTCCTTATTCATAATTGATTTGTTTGTTGGAGGTGTTTTAGAGTGTCCATAAGAGAGCATCTGCATTGGAATTTGTTCTTCCAGGGTGGTGCACAATGGTTACATTGTAGGCTTGTAGCTTCATTATCCATCTGGCATAGATTCCTTTGGGTTGTCCAGTTATCAGTAGCCAGGTGAGAGCTGAGTGGTCTGTCTGAATGGTGAAGTGTCTTCCAGCCAGGTAGTAGTGGAACTTCTCCACAGCTCAGATGACTATAAGATATTTCAACTTGTATGATTCATATTCTTTTTCAGCTCCTCAGGTTCTGCAACTAAGATATGCAATGACATACTCCTTTTTGTCTTCCTTTTGAGCTAGGACTGCTCCTAGTCCCTGTGTACTTGCATCAGTCTGCAGAATGAATTCTTGAGTCCAATTGGGTCGTCTGAGGATGGGTGTCTGGGTCAGTCTAACCTTGAGTTCATCAAATGCTTTTTGTTGTCTGCCAGTCCATTGGAACTTGATATCCTTCTTGTTGAGTTCATAGATTGGATCTACAATGTTGGAAAATCCTCTAATAAATCTATGATAGTAGGAGGTAAGTCCCAAAAAGGCTTGGGCTTCCGTTACAGTGGTGGGCCTTGGGTATGCTGCCACTGCTTGTATCTTGAGAGGGTCTGTGTGTGTTCCATCTCGATTGATAATGTGGCTAAGGTAGAAGATCTCGATTTCTACAAACTTGCATTTCTTGGACTTGATGTTTTCTCAGACTTTTTATTATCTACTGTATGTGCTGCAGATGTTCCTCAGGTATCTTACTGTAGATAATTACATCATCAATATAAACCATCATCCATATTCCTATATCATAGCAGAAGATTTTATTCATCATTCACTGGAAGCTTGCTAGTACATTGCACATCCCAAATGGCATTCACAGATAGATGTAGGTTCCATCTAAGGTTATGAAGACTGACTTTTCACTTGCCATTTCTGTGAGTCTGATTTGGTGGAATCCTGAGTATAAGTCCAAGGTGCTGTAGTACTGTGCTTCATCTCCCAGTATTATAAGAATGTCGCTGATAAGGGGCAGTGGTTGGCGATCCTTCTTGGTAACTATATTGATCTTTCTATAGTCGATACAGAGTCTTGGGGCAAATTCTCCAGACTTGCTTCCTTTTTTTAGGGCTAGTACAACTGGTGAAGACCAGGGGCTACTGGCTTCTTTGATAATACTGGCTTCTTCTATCTGCTTGATTTCTTCTCTGAGCCATCCCCGGTAGGCTGGTAGGACAGGTCTTGCTTTTTGGTAAATTGGTTTGGTGTCTCCAGTATCTACCTCATGATAGTAGTGTGGCATTTTTCCTTTGATATCCTTGAAGTCTGTGGCGAGAACATCCTCAAATTCATGGAGTATCTTCTTGAGTTCCTCCTTGAGTGGGAATTCATTTCCAATGGTGTAGCTATGCTTGTTTGTGGTTTCCTCCTTCTTATGCTCCAGTTTGGTAATCTTGATACTGGTAAATACTCCTTTTCCTATGGATCTGAATCCTTTCTTTCTTCTTTTCATTTCCTCCAACTTCTTGACTTCTATGATCTTTGGTTGTTAGACTGAGAAGATCAACATCTATGCCAGTCAGTCCTTCTTCTTGATTGGGAATGGAATAGTAGGATTGTGATTCCTAGTGATGAGTAGTATTTCTCCAATATAGTCTGAATCAATGACTCCTCCTTCAATTGTAATTTCACTTCTTGCCAAACTACTTCTTGTCTTGAAGATCCCAACATGATCCTTTGGGATGGTCATCTCCAGGCCAGTCACAAGTAGAGTAGTTGTCTGGGGTTCAAGTACAGTTTCCTCCACTGTGGCAATATCCATTCCAGCTGCATTTTCCGATTTGTATTCTGGCAGGACTGCATCAGGGTGAATCTTCTGGATTTTGACCTTGATTTCTTCTTTGTCATCACTGTCCTCCAGAAGGGCTGGTGGTTTGTCATCTTCCTCCTCCTCCTTTCCTCTTTGGCTTGTTCCTTAAGGGTCTTCTCTCTTCTTTAGTGATAGATCTCCTTGATTTTGCCAGTGTACTGGTAGCACTCATTGACATGCTCCATACAGTACATTCAGATCCCATATGGACACACTCCTTGTGGTGCATATCCTTCTACAATCTTCTTGCACCATTCTGCTTCACTCATCCATCCAACTTTCTTCTTCTTTTTCTGTATGGTCACTATATAAGCTTCTTCTTGCTCATCTTTCTCCATCTTAGGGAGCACTTCTTTGTTGACATTGATGGGAATTTGTATCTTCTGACCTCAGTAAATAATCTGTATCTTCTGAGCATTCAGATCGATTATTGCTCTGGCTTTGTGAAGCCACTAGTTGCCAATAAGAATGTCATAGTTGGTTGTATTGATTACTATCACATCTACTGAAATAGTTACTCCTCCAAACTTGATGGGAACATCTTGGATTTTTCCCAAAGGGGTGGCTCTTGTATCATCTGCTGTAAAAAACACCAACTTGGTTACTTCTTCGACCTCCCATCCCAGGTGGTCTACTGCCTTCTTGCTGAGGCGGCATCCTCCTGCTCCTATATCTGTGATGGCTTCAAAGATTCTGTCTTCGATTTGGCAGGTTGCATAGGCAGAAGTCTTGCAGTTGTCTTCACTTTCTTCTCCAGAATCTTCTTGAACATTGTTGGCTTCAGTTATTTTCCAACCCTGCTCCTTGGTTGTTTTGACAAGTCCAAATCTCATTTGCTGTCTAAACGTAAGAATTTCTGCAAGCTGGCCGAAGGTTGTATTGACTTTTTGTTGGCTGAGATCCTTGAAGATATCATACTTGAAGGTCTTGGTTTTGTGAAGCTTCTTCTCCTTTTCTCCTTCACTAGCTGGAGTGGTTCCTCAGATGATATCTTGGACTGCCTGTTCAAGCTCTATATCTTGATCCATTTCTTTGGCTTGGCTTTCTGTGGCCATTTCCATCTGTTTTTCCACTGGGTTCTTCTTGGGTCTTCCTGGTGATCTCTTGTAGGGTTTCTTGCGAACATCCTTCTTGGTAGTCTGTGCAGGATAGACCTCCCATTCTTCATCTAACTCTCTGATTTCCTTGAAGATAATGATGTTGGCCTGTTCCTTGTTTTTAGTAGCATTGCTCAGCTGGGCCTTATGCTTAGTTTCACTCATACATTCATATGAGTAGTGGCCTTCTTCTCTACAGCTATAGCAGGTACCTTTCTTCTTGTCTGAGGTGGCAGCAAACTTCTGAATCAGGCAGCAATCTCTTCCTCTAATTTCTTTTACTACATCTCCTAGGTGAGCAGTCATTTCAGTAAACTGCTTGGCAAGCTCCTCCATGGGGTCACTGTTTCTCTACTGCTCTATAGCTCTCGTTTAAGGTGTGTTTTGATTGATCATTGTGGTAGGGATTACACTGGTTGCCTTGGGTGCTTCGATTCTAACCCCAGTGACTCTTTCCATTATGTGGTCTTGTGGATGTCTGGCTATCCAATACTGCTGAGCATAGGTGATCTTTTGTGGCAGATCCAAAACTACTGGTGATGAGCAAATAGCCATAGCTATCTCTGGGTAGACTCCTTTCATAAAGCTTGCTTCAGCTACTTAATCTCAGATAGCATTAGCATAATCTGTGAGGATTATTTGATATTAGATTTGGGTGTAGAATGTGTTTAGATCCTTACTCATTCCTTGGCATGTTGTATTGAGCTGATCCTTCAGGGCTTGCTTAATCTCATCTGTGTAATAGATATTTCAGAGCCAGGTCTTCTGTACTATCAGTATGGCATCAGCATCATTTCCTACATGGGTTGCGGCTGTGAATGCTGCTCTGGTAGGACCTCATAGGCTGAAGGGCATGAGAGCTACTTGCTGTGCTGCTGTCAGGGTTCTTACAGCAGTATACTGCTTGAAATCATCGATGAAGGTGATGATTGATTCATCTGAGGTATATTCATGGAATACTGGTGGTCTCATATCCATCTTGTCTTGGTATCTTGCCTTGGTTTGTATGGTTGTTTGGGTGGTAGTGGTTGTTTGTTGTTCAGCTTGAAAGTGAGGGATTCATCTTAAATCACCAGCCAATGGGTACCAAGTTGTAACATAGCGGATGCTTAACCTTTGAAGTATGTCAGATTTCTGTATTTTGAAAACTTGCTCTTCTTCAACTCTGTAGAGTCCTTGGGGTACAGAGATGGGTGAGTTCAAAGTGTATCTGCCTACAGGCTTACTAGTTCCTTTGCTTTCTCTTTGCTTAAACTATTTCGATCTGAGGTTTATTCACTCTAAGATACTAGGTTATTTATACAAGTTTTGCTAACTATAAGGTAGCTAAGTAGTGAGTCATTTTCTGCAAGTATCAAATCTTTTAACATCTGCTAGGATTTCGCTGATTGCAAACATTCTAACATCTCCTAAATCTTTGCAAATGTTAAAGTTTCTGCACTTTACAGAATGTGACTGCTATTTATAAGGCTAAAATATATTGGGAATTGGATTCAGGTACTGCAATCAAATGTCTAATTCCTCTGTTTCATGTTACTAATTTGGATCAGCCATCATAATATATATAATCATTAATAAATATAATAAAATATCTATTTTTAATAAGAAGTAGTATATATTACTATATATCTATATATATGAGATCTAGGATTTCAAATATATATTTTAGTTATTCTTCAAATAGCAGAAACTCTTAGGATATATTACTAGTAATTCTCATATAGATTTATTTTTGATTATTCTTTTTAGACTTATATTATCTATATGCTCTAAGTATTAATACTATATATTAGATATATTAGATATAGTTATTATATAAATAGAGGCTTTTATACTATTTAGTATACCTTTGATCATATAAAGATTACTTCATTTCAATATAGTCATAATCTCCTTATCATTCTTTAAACTATATATAATTACTCTCTTTAAGTATATATTATAATATAGTAGATATATAACTGTATAAGTATGTTGGATTTCTGCCCCTTTCTCTGCTACCTTACCAGTCACAGGGTTTGGTAGGCAACCTTCTGAGTTCCCTTTCCCCTATTATTACTCCCTCTATCTTGGGTTGATTTGCTATGCCTATATAGGCATAGTGGGAAGAGAGCAATAGTAATGAGTTGCCCCTTTATCAGTGTCAGATCAGTGTCTTCTCCACTTTTTCATGGTTTCTGGTATCTTCAGCTACATCTGGAGTGTATCTGTTTTAGTATAGCGCCTTCTTCCTTTTACCATTGCCAACAAGGTGCTGTCTTGGTATATCTTGGGCTACATAGAGAGTCAGCTGACCTTGGGCATCAAGTGCTCAGTATAGGTTACCTGTAGGTCCTCGGTGCCTGTGGTAGGGCCCTCTGGCTTTGGTGAGCTTTCTGGTAAGCACAGTTCTGATATAGGTGACTGCTTTTTGGGTGTTATTGAGATGGGAGGGGAGATGGCTGTCACAGATAAGAGGAAGGACAATAACAGTGAACCAGTGGGGTGCCAGGCTGGGGGTGGTCATTGGGGCTGGGGTGAACAATATTTCAGTGGGGCCTTTCGATTGGCTGGTAGGGGGTGGGGTGGTGTAGGGGCCAGTGTCCTGGCTATACCCAACTAGAACCAAGAGCTGACATGGCAATATGATCGAGGCCTGCAGACTTGGGGAGTGGGAGTGGGGTCTTTTCTGGCCCTAGCCCATGTGTAAGTCCTTTACTCACCTGCTTTGAATCTACTTTGCTCTCTGTTGGTTGGTTGGAGGGTTTTTTCTTTACCTCAGGCTTTCTTTTAGGATTCAGAGGGCTATTCTTTATTTAGTCCCAATACTGCTAGATCTGATGCATAGGTGTGCTCTCACATGTAAATGATGATCCAGTCCTGGTGAGCAGACAAGTCTGGTCTATGTCATGGGGGTCAATGTAGCTGGTATTTGATAGACATAGCTGGAGTGATAGGACTGCTGGACAATTTAGTAGCCTAGGTTAATGGGGGGACATTGTTCAGTAGGTGGTGGGGGAGAGTTTTGGCCTATATAGTCTAGGTTCCCTTCCAATAAAAATCCATGAGACTATGAGTCCATTAAAAAAAAAAAAAAAAAAGTATGTTGGATTTCTGTATCTTGAAAACTTGATCTTTTTTAACTCTCTGCAGAGTCCTTGAGATGCAATAGTGGGTGAGTTTGAAGTATATCTATCTATAGGCGTACTAGTTCCTTTACTTTCTCTTTGCTTTGAACTATTTTGATCTGAGGTTTATTTACTCTAGATATTGGGAATATTTATACAATTTGCTAGCTATAAAGTGGCTAAGTTATGACTATGTTTCCTGTAAGTCACTTTTTAATATCTGCTAAATCTTTGATAATTACCAAAACTTTAACATCTGTGAAGTTTTCAACATTAGCAAATACTTTAACATTTGCTAAAATTTTAATATTTGTGAAATGGCTGCTATTTATAAGACTATACTATATTTGGAATTCAGATTCAGATACTATGATCAAATGTCTATTTTCCTAATTTATGTTTCTAATTTGGATTAACTATTAAAACTTCCTCCTAAATAAGTAATTCATTTCTGAAACATTCTATTCACTCAAACTCCCAAGCTTCTATGATTTGTATCTCCTTGTACTGTATAATTTGTACCATTATATTCTCCCAATAGTATCTCTTGATGTATCTAAAGTCTCCTAGAGCTACTTCTTGGAAATAAGCTAGAACTTGTTTATCTTCTTTAAATAACTTATACACTCTTTTGACAATTGTGATCTGAGTATAAGAGAGCTGACATTCTCTGATCTAGTCTTCTTTTCTCATCTCTGGCTGTGAGTTTAGTAGCTGTCTCAACTTGAAGTATTCTTAAAACTTAGTCTAATTCTGATAGGCCTTAAAGTGTAAGATTTATAACAAGTGTGTCTGGACTATACTCTAGATACTATCAAAGGATTCTTCTAGAACAAGTAGCTCAGTGGTATACTATTGTCTTTCTATAGCTCATTATATAGTACTAGTGATCTTGAGAGCTGTGGTAGTACTTTATTAATTAGCTATAATACTTCTTGAGTTGATTTCAGTGAATGGTTGTAGGGATGATTGTGTCTGAGAGTTTTCATAGCCAAAAGGTAGTTCCTTTTATATCTTGTACAAGATAAGGTCCTTCTCACTTAGGCTCTAGTTTTTATAATTATAAAGCTTCTACTATATTTCAATATACTAGGAATTTATCTCCTATCTTAATAATCTCCAGAAGCTTGTACATATTCTCTATATTATTTTGTTATAGTATCTGTACCTTGGTTATGTAATCCCCAGCCTTCTTTCTGATTTGGTATAGTCTCCATATTTCTGTATTCATACATTTCCATATAGCATCTCTATTGAATAATAAGATTCCTTGAGAACTTTCTTCTCTGAACAGCATCTCTCAAAGGGTGAAATGGGTGCTTTGTAATTAGATATCTTAGAGAGCAGATAATGCTATTGATAGATAGTGATTCCAGGTTTCATAGTTATTGCAGATTTTGGTAATGATATTCTTGAGAATCTTGTTGGTCCTTTCTGCTTGTCTATTTCCCTAAGAGTGATAGGCTGTAGTCTAAATATGCTAGATCTTATACTTCTTGTAGAGAACCTCAAAGAACTAGTTCACAAATTCTGTTCCTCTATCTGTTATTACTTGTGTTGAGGTCTTAAATTGGCAGATGATTTCTTTGTAAAAGAAATCAGTAATTGACTATATATTAGCTTTTTGAGGGGTCCTGTCTCTATTTATTTTGTGAAGAGATCTACAATGATAATAATGTATCAGTTGCTAGTCAAAGTCAAGAGTAGAGGGACAATTATATCTATTGTAATGTGTGTGAAGGGTACTGGTTCTATATATACTAATCCTGAGATCTGATTTCATTGGTCTTATTTCTGTTTCTGGTATTTATCACAGGTCTTGACAAATCATCTGATATCTTCCTTCATTCCTGGTCACTATATTGTTCTTTTTGCTTTTTTGTAGGTATTCATTCCTCCTAGATAGTCAAGTTTATATACTGATTTCATTGCTTGTTCCTTCTTATATTTAGATATGACTAGTAGCTTTTCTTTCTTCAGTATTTCTCTATTAGTCTCAAATTATTTCCATATTCTATTGATAATTGTTTGTATCCATTCTTTCAGATATTGGGGCATCTTTTGCTATCCCAGATAGGTGATAATTCTGTAGTAGAGTTTCTTATTCATGATTGATTTACTGGTTGGAAGTCTATGAGAGAGTATCTGCATTGACATTGGTTCTTCCAGGGCAGTGCACAATGGTTACATCATAAGCTTAAAACTTTATAATCTATCTGGCATAGATTCCTTTAGGCTGTCCAGTAATCAGCAGTCAGGTGAGAGCTGAGTAGTCCATCTGAATAGTGAAGTGTCTCCCTACAAGGTAGTAGTGGAACTTCTCTATGGCCCAGATGACTGCAAGATATTCCAACTTATAGGATTCATATTCCTTTTTAGCTCCTCAGATTTCTCAGCTTAAATATATAATAATATACTCTACTTTATCTTTCTTCTACACCAGAACTACTCCTAGTCCTTATATACTTACATTGATCTACAGGATGAATTCTTGAGTCCAATCAGGTCTTCTGAGAATGGGTGCTTGGGTCAGTCTGATCTTGAGTTCATTGAATGCTTTTTATTGCCTGCCAGTCTATTGGAACTTGATATTCTTTTTATTGAATTTGTAGATTGCGCCTATAACATTGAAGAATTCTGTAGTAGTATAAGATGAGTCTCATGAAGGCTTGGGCTTCAGTGACAGTAGTAGGTCTTAGGTATGCTGCTATTGCTTGAATCTTGAGCAGATCTGTATATATTCCATCTCAGTTGATGATATGTCTAAGATAGGAGATCTCAATTTCCACAAACTTGCACTTCTTGGGCTTGATATATAGGTCATACTTCCTTAGCTTCTCCATTATCTGCTGGATATACTGCAGATATTCTTTGGCTATCTTACTATAGATGATAACATTATCCACATAAACCATCATCTATCTTTCTATGTCATAGTGGAAGATTTTGTTCATCATTTACTGAAAGCTTACTAGTGTATTGCACATTCCAAATAGTATTTGCAGGTAGATATAAATTCCATCTGGAGTGATGAAGACTGATTTTTCACTTATTGCTTTAGTGAGGCCAATCTGGTAGAATCCTAAGTATAAATCCAAGATACTGTAGTACTGTACTTTATCTCTCAGAGTTATAAGGATATCACTGATGAGGGGCAGTAATTGGTGATCCTTCTTTATAGCCAGATTGAGTTTTCTATAATTGGTACAGAGCCTTGAGGTAAATTCTCCTAGTTTGCTTCCTTTTTTTAGAGCTAATACAACTGGTGAAGCCCAAGGACTGCTGGCTTCTTTGATAATACTGGCTTCTTCCATCTGCTTGATTTCTTCTCTGAGCCATTTATAATAGGCTGGTGGAATTGGTCTTACTTTTTGGTAAATGGGTTCAGTGTCTCCTATATCTATATCATAATAGTAGTATGGAGTCTTTTTCTTGATATTCTTGAAGTCTGTGACTAGGATATTCTCAAATTTATACAGTATATTCTTAAGTTCCCTCTTAAGTGAGAATTCATTTCTAATAGTATAGCTATGCTTTTTTGTAGTTTCCTCCTTTTTGTGGTCCAGTTTAGTGATCTTGGTACTAGTGAATACTCTTCTTTCTGTAGATATGAATCCTTTCTTTCCTCTTTCTGTCTCCTTCAACTTCTTGACTTTCATGATCTTTAGCTGAAGAACTGAGAAGATCAACATCTATGCCAATTAGTCCTTCTTCTTGATTGGAAATGGAATCATAGAGTTGTGGTTTCTAGTAATGAGTAGTATTTCTCCAATATAATCTGAATTGATGACTCCTCCTTCAATAGTAATCTCACTCTCACTCTTGACTAGACTGCTTCTTGTCTTGAGAATTCCAATATGGTCTTTTGAAATAGTTATCTTCAGATCAGTGGCAAGTAGGATAGTTATTTGGGGCTCTAGTACAATTTCTTCTACTGTAGTAATATCTATTCTGACCATATTCTCTGACTTGTATTCTGATAGAACTGTATTAGGGTGGATTTTCTGAATCTTGATCTTGATTTCTTCTTCATCATCACTGTCCTCTAGGAGGGCTAGTAGTTCATCATCCTCTTTCTTCTCCTTTTCTTATCTTGCTTGTTTCTCAAGAGTCTTCTGTCTTTTTTTATGGTAGATTTTCTTAATTCCACTAATGCACTGATAGCAATTGTCAATATATTTTATATTGTACATCTTGATTCCATAAGGGCAGACTCCTTGTAGTATATATCCTTTAATAATCCTTTTGCACCATTCTTCTTCACTGATCTATCTGACTTTCTTCTTCTTTTTCTGAGTAGTTATTATGTAGGCTTCTTCTTATTTGCTTTCTTCTTTCTCTATCTCAGGCAGCACTTCTTTGTTGATATTGATGGGAATTTATATCTTCTGACCTTAATAGATGATCTGCATCTTCTGAGCATTAAGGTCAATTATTGCTCTAGCTTTATGAAGCTACTGATTGCTAATGAGTATGTCATAGTTGGTAATATTGATTATGATTATATTTACTGAGATAGTTGCTCCTTTAAACTTGATGGAAACATCTTGAATCTTTTCTAGAGGTGTGGCTCTTGTGCTATCTACTGTGACAAATATCAATTTAGTTACTTCTTCAACCTCTCAACCTAGGTAATCTACTGCTTTCTTAGTGAGGAGACATTCTCTTACTCTAGTATCAATGATGGCCTCAAAGATTCTATCTTCAATTTGATAGGTTGTATATGCAGAGGTCTTATGATTGTCTTCACTTTCTTCTTCAGAGTCTTCTTGAACATTATTGGTCTCAGTTATCTTCTAACCTTAC
Organism: Jimgerdemannia flammicorona; assembly: GCA_003990745.1. NCBI lineage: Eukaryota > Fungi > Mucoromycota > Endogonomycetes > Endogonales > Endogonaceae > Jimgerdemannia > Jimgerdemannia flammicorona. The sequence goes on along the minus strand of RBNI01005411.1, from coordinate 615 downwards.
TTCTTAGTTGTCTTGGTAAGTCTATATCTCATTTGCTATCTAAATGTAGATATTTCTACCAGCTGACCAAAGGTTGCATTGCCCTTCTATTGGCTAAAGTCCTTGAAGATATGTATCATACTTAAAAGTCTTGGTCTTATAAAGCTTCTTCTCCTTTTCTCCTTTACTGGCTAGGGTAGTTTCTTGGATAATATCTTGGATAGCCTATTCTAACTCCATATCTTGATCTATTTCTTTATCTTGACTTTTTATAGTAGTTTCCATCTGTTTTTCCACAGAGTTCTTCTTGAGTCTTCCTGGTGATCTCTTATAGAGTTACTTGCAGATATCTTTCTTGGTAGTCTGTATAGAGTAGACCTCTTATTCTTCTTCATCTGATTCTCCAATCTTCTCAAAGGTGATAGTATTGGCCTATTCTTTGTTTCAAGTGGTATTGCTTAGCTGAGCTTTATACTTAATCTTACTCATATATTTATATAAGTAGTAATATTCTTCTCTATATATATAGCAGATATCTCTCTTCTTGTCTGAGATGGCAGCAAACTTTGGAACCAAGTAGTGGTCTCTTCCTCTAATTTCTTTTATTATATCTTTTTTTTTTTTTTTTTTTTTTTT
>RBNI01005410.1:0-12617 GCA_003990745.1 Jimgerdemannia flammicorona | reverse complement strand
CCCCCCCCATAAGCAGTATTAATGGTGTCGAGGTTTTACGAGAAAAGCTGTGAGCACAGTTTATTTTGGCGCAGCGAGTTATATACAATCGATGCATAAGGCTCAGTTGGAGGAAATCAATAGATATGGAATGCTATGTCTAGTTTTTTTCTTTTACTTTTTCAATACTCTAATGCCAGACGAAGGCTTGATTCCAGCCAAACTTTCATTGACAATTCTATTGAGCTCTTGCATTTCAAAGGCTCCAATCTAAGACGGTATATTGGAGGTTGTAGCAATGCCCGGTCGCATCCGTCCCACCAAGGGTGTAGAAGACACCGTCTCTGCAGCAAACAAACAGATAGCGGAGAGTTTGGTTAGAAGTTTGTCTTATTGTGCGGAGGCGGAGACGAAAAAAAAAAAAAAAACTCACGTCATGTCGAGATGGTTGTCGGCTTCGCAAGCTACACATTCATCGACGGCCGTGGCATATACCGTTTTGCCATCCGAATTTGTGATGGCGACGGTCTTGCCGCAGATGGGGTCGCTGTTGGGGTTGGCGGATTTAAACCACTGTTGAAGCGCACAAATGTAATCGAGGCGGGTTAATAAATCGTTGAAAACATATCGCCATACGAACAAAGTACAATCTCGAGAAAACTTACGGATCGATTGACGGCAACGGCCGGATCAGCTCCGCTGATGTTGCACGCGTTGCCATTCAAAGCAGTACCAAAACGAGTTCCCTGTGCGTTCTTGACCGTGTAGCCATTACCGGGGGTCGGTTTCGGCGGCTCTGTTGTCGTCTTGGTCGCCTTGGTCGTCTTGGTCGTCGTGGTTATCGAGGACGTCGAGGTCATCCTTGCCTTCCCCATCCCTTTCCTCCCCTTCCCCTTCTTTCCCTTTCCACTACCCGATTGATTATCGTCTTGGGCGACAGTCTGGGCGGCTAGGGCCAATGCTGCGAGGGTGAGCAGAGTGATGTAGCGCATGCTTATGGAAATTGGGCGGAAGAATATAGACAATTGTTACTTTGGAACCTGCTGGAGGGCCATGATCGTCGGAAACGTCGCGTCTATTTATGCGTTGCGCATCTGTCAAATTTCCGACATTTCCTTGTTTGTCCGCAATCAAATCTTGTTTGTTACATCCTCCGCTCTAGTGGTGCCATGACTTTGTATACACGGCGGGGGGTACACGGGATGAAGGAAGTTTGGCTTCATTTAAGGCTTTGTAAATAACGCGGTGCTCCGAATAAGGTACGGCTTTGACTATGTATAACGTTAGCCTTATCATCTAGAGCACGTCAATTTGAAAAAGGCTGTCGCACAAAGTCACGTGTCCGTCGCGTGGCGAATGTTCTGAGTCAAACATCGTGGATTAATACACCGCACATCCATTCCTTTCGTCCCTCTGGATGATAAGTTGATTTGCTTTGCGAGATTACAATAGAATAAATACACCTCTCAATCAAATAATAACGTAATGTTAAGGATACCGAATCCGAGCGAGGAGTTAACTTTGATTTATATTATTTGTATCTATTAAGGCGAGCTTAAGGGTAACCTTGTAGTACAGGCGTGGATCTTGCCCCTAACGCCCTTGCAAGGGATACTTCCAATCTGGGGGTTCACTATATATTGATGCCCATTTCGGAACCGATCCATCAATCCGCAGGTTTCCCTTGCAGATAGAAAATTCTACACAACAAAGACGATAGGTTCATGTACGAATCTCACAGGAAATAATCGCGACGCATCCTAACGTTCATGGATAGAGGAATGAAATGCCGAATGAGTAGCATAGACGACAAGAATTCATGAATGGTCAAAAACTTGCAGTTCCGAGGTCCGAGATGAACATTACACATCATCAGCCCATCGCCTAATCTCATTCAGGGGTAGTATTTTGCATCGTAGCTTTAAATCCTCGCGTTACGTTACATACAGGATATATCAGAAGCTGTCAAGACCAACTATGACGAAAGTGGCTTGCTACTATTTCCTTGCAGTTCACCAAGTGCTTGCATACATACAGGATTATTTATTAATTAATCTTTTTTTTTTTTTTTTTTTTTTTTTTTTTTTTTTTTTTTTTTTTTTTTTTTAATGTTGAAACCTCTCTTTCTTCATGGCGTCAACTGCGAACTTGATTTGGAGACTATTATGGTAGAGGTCGGCAAAGACAAATGAACACGAGAGTGACATCGCTGTTACGGAGCTTGACATGGTTCGTTGGATCGTCTTTTTTTTTTTTTTTGAGAGCACGATCAACTTTGAAACTCCTTTTGGGCCCAGATCGGACATTCCGAGGAATAAGGAAAGACGGGAATCCACGCGAACTTCCTATAATCATCGTACCCGTGACGCGGAGATTTAAATGCAAGCTACTTGACATGGCAAAATGTACGTCAGGAGCCGCCAGCCCCCTAAGGGCGATCTTGCGATGGTGCGATGGTGTGATGGTGCGATGGACGAAGGGACTGTGCTCACTCATAATCAGGGGGAGAACCGGACGATCGGTTTGTATATATATACTCCGAAAAGTGACAATCTGATTGAGTTCAGATCACAAACAACATTGCGAAAGCAAAGTTACTAGGGGCCTTTTAAATCAAAGAAGAGAAGGCATTCGATCCTCACTGCTAACTTATATCATCGGGCTGCATCCTACAGGCGTAGGATTATCGACACAACTTTGCAAGTCACAGATGACTTGCATGCAACTTCGCCACAAGTCGGTGTCACCTCGGAATATATACTACAAATTAAACTGGAACCGCTTTAGCCTCTCCAATCATCTATGCGTATTCTGTGCTAGATCGAACAGTAGGTACATTGGATGATTTATGTAAGGCCACACCCAACTTCCAGTTGCTTGCTATTCTGTTTTCACAGTAGGAGAGATCTTGAGATTCCAGCAAAGCTTACCTGAACCCATCCACACCAACAGCTTACTCATCCTTAGTGCAACTGACATCGTCGGCGAAAAACCAACAATCACAAAGCTCACTTCCCAAGGCCGAATCTGCCGCTTGGGTTCCCGTGCACGGTGAATCGACGAACGACACAGCAAAGTTGGATCAACAATTCGGTCTCTAAAACCCTAGCCTTGGAGAGGCACGCCCGGTTTATCACATTCGGTACTTGCTATAAAGACCGGCCCCAGCGCACTTTACGAAAACCGTGCTATTTGGTTTGGTGCCTGGTATAATGAGACGAAAGGTTGCAATGGGAGGTGAGAGAGTTCACGATGTAGGAGGGAAGTTAGCGTTGTATTTACGATTGGTATGACGTAGACCCTTGAAATTGGAATACGTCATGCTCATCAACTTGAAATTTGCGCGTCGGACCAAGACGAAGTGGCTATCTTAGTGTGCATAAAGAGTATCGCTGATAAACCTTGAAACCAAAAAAAAAAAAAAAAAAAAAAAAAAAAAAAGAGTATCGCTGATAACGGTCAATCATGCCTCAGCCACAAAAGTCAAACTCACATGCAAACCGATCAAATGCCAAAAAAGGCCTTGCCCCGATAATAATCAAACCAAACTAATATCTGGTCGCTCTTGTTCTACATTTTGGGATTGTTTCTTTGATTTTTCTGGCAATCGTGTCAACCGGAAAATCCCACACCCCGCAATTTCCACACGACCGCCTTTCCTGTATTGCCGATACAGGAAACCCCGACAACGTTTCTAGCTAGTACCTTCATAAGGTTCTCATCTCAGAAGGCCTGATATTCGTACTACAATCAATGAATGCCACAAGCTGAAGATCATGAAACCCCCCCTTTTTTTTTGTTAAAAAAAAAAAAAGACCCTTCCCAATACAATACATTTCATGACTCTCTATAGACCAGTAGAGCGTTGGATCAATGAGTATCTGCTGGATGTAAGGTCTCATTATACACCCGAAAATTTACGGGCTTATCTTAATGATTAGGAGCAGCGATGATCATAGGGAGTAAAATCTTAATGCAGCATGAACGCGGCATTTGTTTGAAAGGATTTTAAAACCTATTCGGGTCTCCGCAGTTTATGGTATTCCTTATGGGCCTGTTCTGAATCTGGGAGGGCACAGGGCCAGGGATTATCCTCGGCCATGTTCTGCGGCGTTGATCAAACGAGAGTGCGCAAAAAATCTTTGCTCTAGCTCTCCACTTACATACCCATCCCCTTCCGCGATATACGCGCTGGCTCTATCCATCCGCACCTGTTCTTGCATTTGTCGCCAACGGCCGGCGATGGGTCCCCGTATCCTACGCACGTGGCGTGAGGTATATGCTCCTCGTGAGTCTCATTTTGTTTGACAGTCGTTCTGTATCCCCGTTCCCGATCGGTCCCGGCCCCTTGATTCTTGTGCTACCGGTGACTTATAAATTCCTCGAAATCACCTCATTTCACGAAGATCGCAAAACGCAATGTCATCAATAGAAGACGCGAGAAAACCATTGCTTGACGGGCAGAAGCGTCAGGATGGCGATTATCAGGCTACCCAGCAGGAGCCCTCTGCGGGTTCAAAGGCTCAGGTGGAAATGGAAACCGTCGAGAACGTTTGGATCATCATGACAGGGTAGGTTGTGATGAGATTTGGTTTTGTCTGGTCTAGAGGAAACTCGAGGGCTAAGCGTGCCATAGTTTGCGTATGGGATCCACGACTGTCAATGCTCGGGGACTATCCAATTCTTCTCTCTCAAACTAAATCGCCCTCTTCACAAATTTTCATTACCAAAGACTCTGGGTCGGTGTCTTCCTCGCGGCGCTGGACAGCTCAATTGTGTCGACCATCTATGCCAAGATTGGCAGCGAGTTCCACGCGTCGAACCAGGTCTCGTGGATCGTCACCAGCTATTTGCTCAGCTTCACTGCTCTGCAACCACTGTGTAAGCTTCCCCATTCTCTCCAACCTTCTTTGAAGATTCGTTAAATTGGTATTTTTCGGCGTTAGGAATTTATTTGTCTCAAATACACCTTCCACCCGTTATGTCAGATGGCCGTCTCTCGGACATCTTCGGTCGCAAATCCACCCTCCTCTTCGCGACCTCCATGTTTTTCATCGGTTCAGCCGCATGCGGTGCGGCTACCGACATCTGGTCGCTAGTCATAGCGAGGGCCATTGCCGGCCTCGGTGGTGGTAAGTATAGTTGTCATCGTGTCTAAATGTTATCCAATAATTCTAAATAGTGAATGAATATGGCTTATCCCTTTAGGCGGACTGAACACTATGAGCACCGTCGTGATGAGTGACGTCGTATCGATGCGTCAGCGGGGAAAGTTCCAAGGGATAGGCAACCTTGCGTGGGCGGTATGTATGTCAACTACGGATTCTCGAAAGACTCCGGTGAAACGAATTCGAACCGATAACGAAAACTGATTTCACCCGATATACCTCTTCCAGAGCGCCAGTCTTATTGGCGCCCCTCTCGGAGGCTGGATTGCCGATTACTTCAGCTGGCGTTACTGCTTCTACATCAACCTCCCTCTGCTGGTCATTTGCTTCTTCATCACCACAACACAAATCACCAATTACAACACGAAATCCACAACCCAATCTCTCTCCACCAAGCTTAAGCGGATTGACTACTTCGGCAGCGGATCTCTCGTGCTGAGCGTGACGGGCCTGCTCTTGGGCACGTCATGGGGCGGCAACACGATGTCGTGGGATTCGCCTGTCGTCATCGCGTGCCTTGTTGGCGGCCTTGGAATGCTGGTAGCATTCGCAGTGATCGAGGCCAAGGTCGCCAGTGAGCCCATCTTGCCTTGGCGAGTGTTCAGCGCGCGGGCTCCATTCGTGGTGTCTATGACAAATTTCTTTGGGAGCATAAACTCGTATGCCATGATTTTCTTTGTGCCGCTGTATTTCCAGGTACATATCTCGCCCTTCACCGTTATCAAATCTCCGTTTTGGACCAAAACAACTGCACTAGTGATCTCACCAATTCGGTCCCATTCCTCCTTTCCCCTTGGCACACACAGGCTGTCTACGGCACCAGCGCGTCCCAAGCGGGCCTGGCCTTTGTCCCCCAGGTGGTCGGCGCAGCGATCGGGTCTCTCTCAGCGGGACTACTGATGACGCGCACCGGCACGTACCGGGGGCTGACGTGGGTTGTCTTCTTCTTGACAATTGTGGGATCATGCGGGCTCAAGACATGGAACCTGGAGCGCGGTCCCAATTGGCAATATTCTGCCCCGCTGGTGATCGTCGGATTCGGGTTCGGATCAGGACTGACCACCACGCTAATTGCGATGTTGGCCAGTGTCGAGCCAAAAGGTTCGTGGTCGTCGGAGTGAAGTTATTCAAATCTACTCATTTGTTGTTACTCTCAGTAATCATTTTGACTCACAGGATTTGTTGATTCGCTTTGGTAGATATTGCAGTGGCTGCGTCAATGTCATACTTGTTCCGGTCGACTGGAGGCGTATTGGGTATATCGATATGCTCCGCTACTTTCCAATCTCTTTTGAAATCCGAGCTGATTGCAAACATCCATGGTCCGAATGCGGAATTGGTGAGTACAAACCATCAACGGCTCATTCTTTTGACGTTAAAAATCGCCGCATCTTGCAAATCCGAATGTCCTTTTGCGCTACCAAGTTTTCATGCACTGAGTTTGATGAACTTATTTCTCTCTTCCACATCACCAAGATCATTGACACTGCTCGCAAATCGGTCGACGCGATCCGAACTCTCCCGCCCGAATACAAGGATATCGTGGTCACGGCATACTTCCACGCCATTCAATGGACATTCTCAATCAATATTGTATTCGCCGTGCTCACGTTTGTGGCCAGTCTGTTTCTCCCAAAAGTGAAGCTCAGTACCACTGTTCAAGCCAATAGAGATTGAGAGACCGTGGACATGGGTGCAAGAATGATGGAATGGAATGAATGTTTTAATTTCTTTTAAATATTGTGCAAAGTATATCATCGCTTAAAACAAAAATAAAATGTTATCATTAATGTACATCCTAGGCATGCATGGTGTCGATTGCTGTTCATTACATGATTGCATGCCACTGGCCTCACCGTACTTTCAATTGTAAATGGCACACCTTAGCATGCAAGTTCCGAGTCAATGCAAGTAGCGGCTCAGGGAGAACGGTTGGTGTCGAGGGAAAGGAGTACGTCCCATTATAGAGATGAATACTTTATAAATATTTTGTCCATCTGGATTCCAACTCGCATTCGCCTTCCGGTGAATGCTAGAAAGTCACGACTTTATGAAAAAGAGGCCGAAGATCACAGTATACGCAAATGGTGTTCAATTAAACTCATAGAATCTGCTGGTTCTAATACTATCTATTAATTATATTACTATTCCCCCCCTTTTTTTATGGCTTTCTAGATTCTTGAGCATATTTTAGCTTTCATTGATTAAACATATATATAGTGGCTATAGACTTATATTATTAGGAGTAAAAATAATCCAAGTAGATCATTTTGACTCTAGTATCATAAATAGATTAATATATATATATATATAGATTATTTCTTCGGTTTACACCTAGGAGACCCGTTTCGCAACAAGTCCACAGAGAGAGAACCACGGATCCCACTCTACAACGATGACCTCAACAAAGGTCAGACCAGCGATTGACGCAGCAGCGCCTTTTACTGTATGTGTCCTGTTTTCGCCGGGCCAATCACTCAGGGAGTGTTCGAAACAAATTGTTGTCTAAAATAGATGAGAAGCGACGGGACTGAAACGTCATCAGTGCACTAAACGTCATCAGTGCACTAGACGTTATCAGTGCACTAGACGTTATCAGTTCTCTAGACGTCATCAGCGCAAAATACGTCATCATATAAAGAACGACGATACGAAGGACGTCAGTGTCTCGATCGAAGCATAATTTCATTTTCAAATATGCAAGGAGTACCCCTGATAACATGCAGCAAAATTAACTGCGCCTCCAAATATCGGTTCGCTGTAGCTCACTCAATTTGCTTTGATAGATCACTTACAACCACCATAGTGGAGTGCCATGTAGAATTGAATTTCTGCATTGTTGGGCAATACCTTCGACTTCCAAATTGGTTGTCAAGGAAGTCATCTAGTTGGCGATGCAAGTTATAGAATTTTATGCCTTTCTCAATAATGTTGGGACGCCAGTCTCCGAGATTTGGGTCTTCCTCGCATTTTCGGAGGTTTAGCCAGCTTCGTTGCCAAAGTTTATACAAGCGATGCCGATAATGTAGGCCAAGGCTCTGAAGAAGAGGGTGATGTAAATGAAATGAAACGTTTCATGCCATCAACTAATCCATCCGAAGCGCAGTGTTCAAGTAATCCAGGCATTTATCGATTCGTGACGCTCATTATTAACTGATCTAACATGTCTCCAAGAAAACGAAGCGGCACTAGGTGACCGTCGGTTACGTGGCTGAGCTCCATTCCGTGTTGTTCGTCTAACAATATCCCCAATTTTCGATCACTTCGTGTGATTCTAAGCCAGGCAGATCAAACAAACGTTCTTCAGGCCAACATCTGAAAAATATTCTTATGCATAGTGTGTGTGGAATCTGCATTCAGTATATACTCAGTACAGAGCTTTGTACAAAATGTGTGCAGGAAATATTGGATGCAAGATCCAGTATCATATTTGGTGCTGACTTAAATATGGTGCAAAATTTGGTATAGATTTTGCAAAGAATTATTTTGTGCTAAATTAGTACTGGATAATTATATAAATATTATATACAAGATAATGCTGTACATAATCAGTATAAAGTTTTGCAAAGAATTTGCATAAAGTGAAAATATAGTGTTAGATATTATGCAAAATTCTGGACATAGTATTCTATTGTACAATTTGTCCAAATTCAGTGCAGATTTTGTATAGATTTGCTAAAGATATTAAGGCTGTAGTTTTAAAGTCCTGAGGACTATATGCTTACTGAATAAGAAACTTACTACAGTAAGTTATTAAAATAGTGCTCTATTTGAAACAAGTGACTGATATTTATACAACTGCTAAGTTATATAAAAGTAACAATTCAAGACTGACCATTATTTATATAACTGCCAAGTCACATAAGAGCAATAATTCAAAGACTAATTTTATTCATATAATTGCTGAGTTATACAGAACAGACCCAGCATTATTCAATTTATTTCCAAAATTTCCAATTGTTAAAAGACCTTATAAGAATTATCCTACTAATAAAGAAATATTATACTAATATTTTAAAATAACTAAGAGCTCTAGCCAATATAGTGACTATATATCAGGAGAAGAATATAAAAAACATAGATACTATATAACTAAATCAGATATATCCTAACAAAGAAATAATTATCACTTTTTCTCTTTGCTTTAAAATCAGAAATAATATATATAAACTATATCTTCTATATACTGTAGTAGAATTAAATAAAAAAGATCAGAATTATGAATGGGTTTGTAATAAACAAATTGATACCAGTGAATAAATACTAAAGAATTATTGCAAAAATTTAAAAGAATGAGAATTTTGGTATAATTATATATATAGACTACTTCTTCTTTATAATTAGTATTCAGATCAGTTAGTGAGATAAGAATCATAATATTAGAAAGTATGATATACTCTAGAAATTAACTGCTATATAAATTTGCTCACCACCTATAGTAGAATTATCATTATAAATTATTACTGATTTCAACTCCAATATCATCTTACTGTTTACTATACTCTGTAAGTAATCTTGATAGCTCCTTGATTATAAAAGTTTATTTAATATATATAGTAGAATTAAGACTAGTTAATTGTACAAATATTAATACTATTGGTGGATATATAAAGAAGAAAATTCTATCTATAAAATATACTTAATAATTATATAGAAGGAGAAATATTAAGTATATAATAATATTGCATTAGAGTTTTTCTGTAAATAGTATTAGTAATTTGTATAAGAATACTCTTGTTATTAGTATAATATCATAGTAGAGCCTTTATAGCAATTTTGTTATAAAATTGTCTGAAACACCAAAGTTTTAAATAGTAGATATGAGATCAATAAACTACTAATGAAGCTTTAAAAGCTAAAGTTCAGATATACTTATATTATAAAATAGAGTTATAAATTCCTGACTCTAGTGTATTTCTAGTTTTTGAAGCTTTTTAATATTAGCAAGTATTTGAGTCTTCATTCTTAATATAGAGTAATATTTTAAGAATATAGTAAAAATATGAAAAAGAGATTTATCATATTCTTTATATTCTATAATACCTATTGTTTCAGAATAATAAATTATTTAATAAATAAGTTAAAATTATTAATAAATAAATATATCAAATAATACTAAATACTATTAATAGCTTTAATAATAAAAGAAGATATATGTAGCTGATCTTGGTACTCTGAAGTAGTAAATATAATAGTAAAGCCAAAGATAAGATTCTTAAAGATACAAAGTCCTAGTCATTATAATATTTTTATAAAATGAGTATTAAGTATTCTCAATAGCTCAGTAACACTTTATATAGTAAATTTGTTATGAAAATATTATATTATTAAAGAAATAAGCATTATGAATAAGCCAAGATTAGCAGTATATATACAATTAGGAGATAGTATATAATAAATATTAAATAACTTATATTCTCAAAATATATTTTCCACAGATTGAAATGAGTATTTCTGAATTATGTTTTGTATATTAGTGATATCATTTAGCTGCTTAAATATAAGAACTGCTTGCTGAAGTTCTTTCATCTTTGTTTTAATATGCTATAGTTCTTCTAACTTAGATTTATCAATATTAAGAGTAGTGCTCCTAATGAGTCAATTTAATCCAGATTAGATTCAGATTAATTCAGATTTAATCTCATCTAGATCAACTTGGATGGAATTCAAATCCCATCTGGATGGATTTGAATCAACCATAGTTTTGATTTTCAAATTAGATAATTAAATGTTTACATCAATAACTCAATAAATAATTATCCAAATTTGATAATCTTAGTGTTATTTGAAAGCCCTTATAGGGCCCATCTAATTATATCAAGAATATTGAAATCAGATCATGCATTGCTGAGTTATGAAGGAAAACATCTGAATTACCAATTTTGGAAATTGTTCAATTTACTGATTTTGGAAATTTTATCAAATAGAACGTTTTTCTTAATATTTCAGCAATATATTATCTGAATTTAATATTCTTGGTATCATTAGAAAGGCCTTATTAAGGGCTTTGAAATGACATCAATATTATCAAATTTAGATGATTATTCATTGAGATATTGATGTAAACATTTAATTGTCTAATTTGGAAATCAAAACAATGGTTGATTCCAATCCCATCTAGATTGACTTGTTCAGAGCACTAATTAAGAACATTAAACTGCTGATTAAGAATAAAACACCTATAATATTTACATTTTGAGTTCTATGGTCTATATAGCTAATATAGTTGATACTTTAAGTCAGTCTATAATAAAAAAAGAGAGATAGATATATCTATATACATATATGATGATTACTAAGTTGAAATGGATTCCTAAATTGTACTATTGCCCAATTGATATAAGAATAATATTGAAATATTTATAATAAATATCAATCTATACAGATATATATAAATGAATTACTCTGACTCTTTAATATACTTTAGGCTTAAAATATAAGTAGATAGATAATTATAGACTTTGCCTCTATTATTATATATTCTGAAGTTCTATTTATATCTTTCATTATTAAGATAAACTTAAATTATAGAAACAACTGAAATAATTTCAAAAGTTCAAAGATACTCTCTACTATATTATAATACTTTATATATATTACCTTATTATTATATATGAATACTTCTGTAGTTCTTTACTTACTGTCTTCTTGATGAGCATCTTTGATCTATCTATATATAGTATTAATTATATATAGTAGATTATCTACAAAAGTATCAGAATTACAAATATTTGAAAAAGTCTGATATAAGATTTTTTGAAATGTTTGGATAATTTATAATAAGCTATATAAAATCTTGAGTAGGATTATTATAAAGAGAAAGTGAGGGCTCCTTTGAAAGAAGTATAGAGTGAAGTAATAGATCTTGCCAATTTGGTAAATTTAGCAAATTTGATATATTCTATAAATTTGAATATATATTTTATAAATTTGATATATTTTACAAATTCATTAAATTTTTCTCAGATATTCTATTATCACTTTTCCATAACAAGTTTAACTCTGAAATTTGTTAATAGTATATCATAAGTTGAAAATTAAAGAAGCTTATATAATTTGTAAGTACTAAGTATATTCCTAACTAATAATTATAATGATTATATTTTCTATCAAGAAATCAAAGCTATATATTAGCAAGCTAAGTAAAGATATACAACACCAGACATCTTTCTTCGGTAACATTCAGGTTACACAATATTTTGGCAACACTTTTGACACAGTTTCTGGAGATAAGCTACTAGTATCATGGCAACCAACAAGTATCCTGAGGTGCATACTGGGCAGGGTGGCCCTGGAGCGTTTGAATGGCAGCAAGTGGGGAGAGGCCCTGGTCTGGGGGGCAGTATGAGGGGCCTGCTGGCAGGAGGACACAGTGGAGGAGAGAGAGGAGCTGGAGGTCAAGGGGCTGGCAGAGTGAGCTTTATGGAGAAGATGAAGGGGGATCAGCAGGGGGCTGGCCTGGAGAGCTGG
>RBNI01005409.1:0-12620 GCA_003990745.1 Jimgerdemannia flammicorona | reverse complement strand
AAAAAAAAAAAAAAGATAAAAATAATAGAAAAGAAACTAAGTCTATATATAAAAAAGATAATAATGAATGAGTTCTAGACTTATTTGAGGAAGTTAATGCATACTGATGACTAAGAGAATACTGAGGAGAATCTGGCTGTCTTTTTAAATAAGTGAGTATATATAATAACTTTTATTATCTACTTTAAGAGATAGTGATTAAATGAACTAAATAAATAAAATATTATCTATAGTATTAATAAGAGTATATAGATTAAAGCCTATTAATCAGAAGTTCTCATGCTAATATAGATACTATATATATACTAATATACTCAAGTCTTGACATTATAAGCTCAAGTACATATAATAACTTCAATAGTAAGCTAAACTGATATAGAGATATTCTTATTTATCACCTCTATATTATTAAAGATAGAGATACTTAGTAGCAGTAGAGGTTTGTAGAAGTATGTATAGAAAAAATGATACTAGTAAAGAGAGAGGCTCAGAAATGAAAACAGAAAGCAAAAGTATTAATAGAGATAGTATAAGAGATTGAGATTGATACTGCTATACAATACTGGAATATGGTATCAGAAATAATAGCAGAAGTAAGATACTTGATTGAGATGGATGCAGAGTCTCAAGAATAGCTAGAGTAATAATTCTTGTAATTTTTGAAGTTAGTATCTTTCTTATAAGCATATCTTTACTATTATTTTTTCTTCACTTCCCAGCACCCCCACTATAGCTGAATAGTCAGTTCCCTCCTCTCTCAAATATATAGTATCAGCAATGATACAAGTAAGAGCAATAATCTATTATTGAACAACTTCTTCACAAAATCCAGAAGATAATAACAGATCTGTAAGATCTGGATATCAGTGGCTTGCAGGTTGTTCAAAATCAGATAGCACAAGTTCTTCAGGAGGTTCAGCAGTCAGACAATGAAATTTACATAGGAGATTGGATTGAGGAAGAGAGAGAATGAAACTCCCTCCACCTATGAATATTGAGAGGCAGAGGTGGTGAAATGATTGTATTTTGTATTATTGTCAATTTCTTTTAATAGGAAATTCAGCACAGGACTTGTACCACAAGAGCATGATGAGTATGATATTACAACAATATATATATATATATATATATATTTGGATTAAAGAAAATCGCCACTGTCCAAATTACGAACTTAGCATTTGTGACATTCCAAAATGTCTATTCCAAATCGGGATATTGTATTACGGTGGGAAATAAGGGTACCAGTTGCGGTCAATAAGAATGGTATTTGTTTGGTGTCACTATACCAAGTTTGGATTGTTAAACGAAGTCAGTTTTGGAACCCCATAGTAAATCAAGTCAAATATTTTAGCAGTGCTAATGGAAAATGCATATACCTATTCAGATATTTGGCTTGAAGCATATGTTTCGTTTTACAAAAAAAAAAAAAGTATATAAAATGTATATTTGGTAAAATATATAAATAGCTTGACATAACGAACAAAGTGGGTTCGAGGTCATGCGAATCCACAAAATTTTAAGCATTCCAAAGTTCGTTGCACTTTTAAGAGTGCGGGCTAACGTAAAAATAAAATAAGAAATAAAAAAATGTCGCTTCCACATAATAATCATAATCATAATCATAAATAAACTCCAAGATTTAGACTTTGTTGTGGAGAATATGATGACATCAATATCGAACGCAGACAGTCAAGATGTCGCGGTACATTCTTTTCATATAGCAGAGCCAACCATCTCTCTAATATGAGGTACAGACTTAACAACTTTGGAACCAATCTTAGGATGCCGTTTATCGTCGCTTGTGCACTCCTTCCGAAGATGTTTACATCGATCGCATGGTATGCCACCGCATCGCTTCTTGTCATACTTGCATTGAGCGCACGACTTTCCTGGAGGGTTCCGTTTTGTGGTCTTCTCAGTGGCGTGGATACGGCATCGTTTCTTCCTCTTCGTACAGTCGGGGCATTGCTTATATTGTACGTTCTTAGCCGTGAGGGTGCTTTCGGCGGAAGGTTGTGTTGCGTCTTTCGTATGGATGCTAGGCGAGGAAGCCTTTGAAGGCATAGGGAGAGAAATCAGCTCGGTATGTCGTGTTGTCCGATCGATGATATTGTCGGATCCGCTGCTGGAATAGGCTTCCGAGGCACTGGGACATAGCACGTGCAGATGAGATTGCATGCCTCGGTCCAAACCACTGGGTCTTGGGGGCTGCGGAGCTGGGAGATCCAGTAATCGGCCGGTTTCGGTAGTTGCTTTATGTTCCGACATGAGGTGGCGAGAAAGAATGTCAAAGCTGGCGAAGAGCTGTGGGCAAGATGGGAATGGACAGCGAAAATGTGATGAGTAAGGATTTTTGGATTGGAGATTCCGCGAGGATGGCGAGTCTTCCTGAGGCCTTGGAAGGATGGGTCGATAGGCAGTAACACTACTCATGTTGGTTTTTGTCTATGAAAAAAGAGATAAAGAGATAAAAGGCCGAGAATTTATATCATATCGGACCCGATCGTGGCTTTTTGTCATACACAATCCTTTATGACAATAAACATTACACAAAACCTTATGTAAGCCATTTCAAGGTCACGGGTAAATTCGACAGGTAGGGGTTTAGGTATTCCTCGCAATCATTCCCCTCATTCAGCGCACCGACCCACAACACCTGTTTTATTTCCCCGGCACTGATCTCCTCTGACAGATTGCCTCATATCTGCAACGACGATCTCATCGTCCTCCGTTCTCCTCTGCATCGGTTTTCTCAGATTGCGAGAATCGTCAATCGCAACGCAGGATGCTGGGGTGGGCGATATGTGCACGAAGGGTGGTTCGGCGGAATCAGGATGAAATCATGTTCCACGTATACGTCACCATATTCTGTGTTTAGATAGTATGTCTAAACGCTCAACCGATTTTTGCTTCACTGGCTTGTATAAGTTGTCCAGATTTGGTTTCTTCGGTTCGCCGACACGATATTTTCTGACAAATTTGGGGTACGTCACCGATTTTTATAAATCGTGATATTTAAGCCACCTGATTTTTACAGTTTGGGCTGCAAAGAACGGACACGTCAAGGTCATGAGGTTGCTCGTGGCACGGACATCAAGATGATGGATTGAAGGCTGTGAGGTTACTTGTGGCGGAGGGGCACATTGAGATCATGAGGTTGTTCACAGCTGAGTTCGAGGCAGACATAAAGGCACAGGAAAAAGGCAGAAGGATGCCGCTTCACTTGGCTGCGAATAATAGGCACATTGAAGTTGTGAGGTTGCTGGTGGCCGAATTCAGGGCGGAAGCCACGGCCCAGGACAGCACGCCATTTCAATTAGCTGCGCAGTATGGGCATATGGAGATCGTGAGGTTTGTATCAGAATGGTGAAACACTGAGTTATTAAAAAAAGCTAACCAAAATACTTAGAACTGTAAAAATCGGGTGGCACGATTTATAAAAATCGGTTGAGCGTTTAGACATACCCCGGAGTTTATTAAAAAGTACCTCTGGATTTTCATCTCATATATATAAAATGTGGTTTATCCTCCATTTTTCGACAAAGATAAACATGAGCAATGCTATCGCCTACGGACTCACCATCTCGAGGCCGCAAAAAGACTCGTCATCCTCGTATTTTCGCTGCCCATTCCCATCTTGCCCACAGCTCTTCGCCAGCTTTGATATTCTTTCTCGCCACCTCAAGTCGGAACATGAAGCAACTACCGAGACCGGTCGATTGTTGGATCTTCAAGCTTTGCCCGGTTTGCAGCCCACAAGACCCGGTGATTTGAATCGAGCCATGCATAGCGCCTCAGAAGCCTGTGCTAGCAGTGCACCAGGTGACCTACAGACGGAGCCAATTTCTCTCCTGGCGCCACAATCCTCGGTTAGCACCCATACAAACCAAACTACGAATCAAACACTCCACACCACTATGAAGACCGCAAAATCGGCCCGCTGGGAAAGCCGTGTGTTCAGTGCAAAAACGATAAGAAGCGATGTAGAGGGATACCGTGCCCTAGATGTATACATCATCGGGAGGAGTGTATAAGTCTTTTATCGACTCCAACGTACCCTCTACTATGCAAGTGTCAAGACACCCGCACTTCTATCACTCATACCTTTATGCCATCCATGCCCAATATTTATTCTCTATTTCGCGACCTGCACAACAAACCTTTGCAATACCGAGCTGGATGGAGAAAGCCCGATCCTTTTTTTTATATTTTTTTATTACCCCAAACCCACTTCAATATTATGTATGCCTAAGCTTCTGGATAGGTACATTTTCCATTAAGATAAAATACAATGAGAACAAATTATGCATAATACCTTTTTTTTTTTACTACAGTTTTACCAATATCTCTGGGTGCACGGAGGAACGTGTAATGGAACAAAAGTTTATAGTGTTCGTAGCAAGTGGACAAAGCCGCGCCAGCAAGGAGGGAAAAGGCGCGCAGCGGTTGTCATGGAGGAATGGAGGGATTGTGCAGGAATCGAAGGATCGAAGGACGTGATCAGTGTCAGGATGACCTAGCCATTACCAATAAACCAATCAACGTCGCGTGTAATGTATCACAGGACGTGTAATAAAGTCTGCACCCAAGATGATTATAGGCTCTGAATGGTGTATGACAAGGGATGGATGGATGATCAAAGACAATAGCATTCAACCCGCCTTACACCAGCTACCCACACACTCGCCACCTCTGGAGTTTAGGCCCGACATGGACACCGACGACTCCTCTCGTGCGATGTGGCGCCTCCTAATTATGCCGCCAAGATGGAACTCTTCTCCCATATGAAGGGCCGTCACCCGGACTTGAGACACCCTACCGATGCGCCATGCCCGGTTGCAAGTACAAGAACATCAACGGTTTCCAGTACCACATCAAAGGTAACCACCACACCTTCCACTACCATGTCATCTTACCCGTCGCGTTCCACCAACAACCAACAACCAACCTCTTCCCCTTCTCTTTCCCCCTTTCAGACGCGACTGGCCTATCTGGTCACTCTGACGAAGCCGCCCTCCAAGCGGAAAGCCCGTTCAAGTGTCCCATGAAGAGTGTCTATAAAAACGAGGATGTTACCAGATTCATTCGAACAACCCTGCCACTAGCCACCACCCCCACCGCAAGAAGGGGATCTGGAATGCGGGAATGGGCACGCCGAAACCCCCGCCCATTGCTCCGGCACTCGTGCCAACACCGACACTGGCCATTACCAGGTTCGGTGTCCCAGGAGCGCGGGGGTTGCCGTCTCCAGGAATCGGACTGCAACCACCGCTGTCGCTGTCGCTGCCGACTCCAACGCTGACACAGGCGTTGCAACCAACATCAGCTATGGGTGCGCCTGGGATTGTAGACGGCGTCGCGACGCTCACTTCTCCACCGACATCGCCGCAAATGCAGGTGGCTGTCGCAGCGATGACTGTACCAACCGATGTCTCGTCCTTATCTCCCACTAGCGTAGCCACCCCGCCACCACTCGCCGCGTCCTCTTCCTCCTCGGCTCTAAATGCGATCAACAAGACTATTCAACTCCGCCAACCGTTGTTACCTTCCTCCTCCTCCTCGTCGTCGTCGTCGTCGTCGTCACCGTCGTCGTCTTCCACACCCACCCCTCCACCCAATCTCTATCAACCACTACTCCCACTCCCTCCTCCCCACCAGCCACAATCACCCCAACGACTATGTCCGGCGCTGGGTCGCTGCCGCTCTCGCCCACGGCACCTTTACGCTGGCACCAACCCGATCCGGTAGTGGTGGCCAAGCGGCAGGGACGACTGATCAAAAACTGGGCAGCGGCGCGGCTGTCGCGCAAGCGTAAGATGGAGCACATCGAGCGTTTGACGGCCGATAAAAACGATCTGAGAGACCGCCTCACGGAGCTAGATATCGAGGCCGCCGAAGCGAGAGTCGAGAGGGAGAGGGTCGAGAGAGAATGGCGAGCTCAAAAGGAAGGTCGCGAGTTTGGGGACGATCATCGCGGCGAGCCAGGGACGGAGGATGCGAAGAACGCAAGAATTGCGACGGCGGTGGGGGGGACGGGTATAGAGTTTTAGTGATGGGAAGTAGGGAGGGGATAGGATAAAAATTCGTGGTTGGGGTTAGCCAAAAGTTGGAGATCGTGAAGCAACATACCTTTTTTTTTTTTTGGCACGCCCTCTTGCGGACAATGTTCTTTTCGCCCTCTAATTTTTGTAGTATAGACAGCAAAATGTGGTACAAAATGTGTTTGTTTTCATATTCAGTTTTGTTTTTCTTTCCTACTCACCCTACCGTCTGTTTCATAACTGTTTATTTTTGACATCAAGGATTCGTCACCACATCTCCATCATAGTGCTGGACCTCCATGGCACTCCTGTATAATTCACATATTCTTGTTTTTGTTTCATGCACTTTTCTTTTTTTATTCGACTGGCTCTTGTCGGATCCCGTTTGTATAATACATCCTTCTTATGTTATTTCGCTACGCTTGTGCGGTTAAGAGTGAGAGGATGGGGGCTGTTGAGGCGATGGGATGTTCGGGAGAAAAGGGTGCGCGGTTCGTGGCGTTTAGGTTTAAAGGTAGGAAAAATGGGATGGGAGAGGTCATGAAGATACGGGAAGAAAAAAAAAAAAAAAAAAAACTCCCTGACGTCGATAAAATACCCGAGAACTCCAAATCCCCGACCGGCATTTACTTGCGGCAAGCATTCTGGCCTGGAATCGATAACGGACTGGCTCAGGCAAACGCCAACTCATAGGCTTCTTGTACTTGTTGCAATTGACGGAATCGTAAGTCGTGTATTCGTTCGCGTTGACGATGTCGTACTGCGCCAGACGCACAGGCTTGTCGAAGTCTTTATTGCTCGCCCAGCTGGCGTTGGTGGAGAACAGGTTGGTCAAATCGCTGACGCGGTCGGCGCTTGCCGGCCAGACGTTATCGGGGAAGAAACACAGGAGGGAACGGCGCGTTTTCAGGAAGCGGAGCAGGTAGGCTTCGGATTCGTCCTTGCCGCGGGGCCCCGTCAACTGCATAATGTCCCGGATGTTGCCCTTGGGCTCGACGTACTGCCAGCCGTGTTCGACGATGGTGTCTGAAAGAGTGGAGATTACGTTTTCGCGAGAAATATAGGCGCAAAGAGTACGGTACGATCGATCGATCGCATCGGTGCGTACCATAGAAAATGGTCTTTCCTATATTTGACGTAACGCCGACAGACGCCGCGCCGGGCGAAACGTGGTCGACGAATTGAGATCGGTGCACGCGGACTTGACCCAGGCATTGACGTAAGACTTGCCGATGTCGCAAAAGGAAAGGTTGGAGAGACAGGCCAACTCGACGGTGAAGCCGGTGCGCTTGTTGTATTCTTCGACAGCGTAGGCGTCGTTGGTACCGCTGGTAAAGTCAATGCAACCGCTGAGTGTGGACGCGACAAACGTGATGGTGGCGGGTTAGAGAAAAGAGAAAAGCGACAACCGCGGAAGCCAGGAGGCTGGTGTAACCGTGAATATCCCAGGCTCTGAACGTAAGCGTAAGTGTAACCCATGATGGCATTGCCGCTCTCGAAGACATTGGTGATCAAATAAATTATCTTAATTATTTGATCGGTAATATTCTGATCAGTAAGATTCGAGCTATTTTTACCGAAAGGCAGAAGAAGCCAGTTTTCAGCGTAGAGGTGCAGCAAGTCTTGGGGGATTCGCGATCGAAAGCAAGCTACAACATGCTACAAATACAAACGTGGGTGCAGTTTTATTTCGACGCATGGCTAAGGCGCATCGAACCCGAATATCGTACAATGTTGCGGTGGGGGAGAATTGATCCCGACAGGATGGAAACGCGGCGGACGCATATCCGACGAACCAAAAGCGTCAACGACTTCATTTTCCGTACGATTTTTTGTTGGCGAAGCGAAGAGGAAAAAACCAGAAATTAAATCAAAGTAAACAGGGGAAATAGCAAAGTTATATATATGTAGGATAGCTAAATAAATAAATAAACAAGGGAAAGTGGTTTTTGAAACAGGCATAAGCGTTGATCTTTATCCAAGGGAAAAAAATAAAAATATTTGTAGGCCCAGTGCCAGCTTGTCGTAATTAACTTTTGATTAATTTTTAACGCAGCCAGTTGTAACGCAGTAATTCCTACTCACCGGACCAAATACAAAAGAATCAAGCTCGGTGAGTGGGGCCTACAAACGGCCAGTGTCATTCAAAGATCCCTTGAGCCAAGTTCGCATGTAGGAACCTCCTGTCCAAATGATTGTGGTCACTATTCACCTCCACTAGAGGAGGGGGACTTGCACGAAGAGCAATGGGAGTAGGACAAGGGATTAGACTAAAGCACATGTATCAAGGGGTAATCTGCTCGGCTTCGCTTCAGAGATATATTGTCTCTTTCTTTTCTTACCATGGCTGAATTTCTCTCAGCCTGAGCAGTGTCACGGAAACTTGACATTTTATTTTGGTGTAAGTCCTGTTGAGATCATCAGTAACGTGACTTACACATAATTACGTACTCCAGATGGGCTGAATTCCATAATTGAACACAAAAAATTCGGGATACGTACTACATAATATCCCTTCCATGTCATACGACGTGTTTCGAGAAGTCTTTTTATCAAAAAAAATATCAATTTGAGTTAAGTACAAATGTGATCCATTATATATTACTGAAAAGATATCTGATTTTGAAGCCTAAGATTATTAAAATCAGATATCTTTTTATTAAAATATAAGTTCAAACTTGATTTAAAATTTATATTAATGTTTTTAATGAAAAAATATGGTGAGACTGACTTTGAATGGGCGCGTGTTGTTCTGATTCAAAGTGGTAGCCAATGTGGCGGTTGTGGTCGTTTCTTGGTAAGTGCGATTTGTTTCGACGGTCTTATTCTGGAATGTCAGCGATGTCCATGGTATAATCACTTGATTGAGAGGAACGCTATACAGAATAGTATCGACACCGTCTTCGAAGGCGTTGTTATTGTTTGTATCGTTATATTCGATAAATTGCCAGAAGGTCAGGCGCATGTAGAAATCGGCGGGTTGCGCCTCGCGATCGCTTGTTGAGGAAGTATGCGGAGTCGATCACAGGGAAGCCGGTTGTCACGCTATAGTCGAATGTAGTGTGATAGTTGTTCGTTTGGTCCGTATATTCGGTCGTGTTGATAGAGAGCCGTTTCCAATGACGTCGAACTGTGGCGCGTAGTAGGCACCATTCTGGGCGTTGTACCGATAGTACTTGGTATGGTATCCAGGATAAGAGTAATACGGGACGTAATACCAGTATAATAAGGCTGGGTTGTAGTACCCATACCATCTAATAGGACAAAGGAACGTGATACAAACAGTAAGGACCATAAATAGAATGCCGTCGGTTCTCGCGGAGAAAAAAAAAAAGGGGGTGTGGGGGGACCTGTAAGTGTGCAATCCACTCACCCGTAAGGATAGCCGTATCCCCAATAGCCGCCGTAAGTTGGGTAGTAGTTGGTATAATAATATCGATTCGACACGTAGACCGGTGCTCTATAGGTGTGATAGCCATACCCGCCATGCGAATAGGTTCGGGAACCTGAAGCAAAGCCGTACGAACCAATTTTCGAGGTGTGAGCTGATGAAGGACTAGAGAACCGAGGATTGCCTCCAGAACCGCTTTTGTAACTTTTGCCGCTACCACTACCGCTGCCACTGCGACCGCTGCCGCTGCGGCCGCCACCACTGCGTCCGCCACCTTTCGCCAGAACGTCTGCGGCAAAGTAGGTAAATAGCAAATACGTGATATACGTGATGTGTGTGAGTTGCATGATGCTTTGTGATGTAAAAGGAGAGGTGGGGGGACCATGGCTTTTAAATACATACAACCACCACGTGATTAAATAGTGTGCTGCCGCCAAATCCTGGGGTCCATGATACGTCATCAAAATAGTCGTGATAATGATTTGGCTTTTTAAACACATAAATCAAGCAAAGAATCATTCTACAGAATTAGTTTTTTAATATATATATTTTTTCTTGTTACGTTCTATACCTCCAAAGTTTACGAGGTTTATAGATTCGCCGTACACTAAAATTTAACATGTGTCTTTCACACGCCTTTTGTTCCCATCATGTGTTCGATCGAGCACCAACATTAGTGACTAAAGGGTTTCGACTATATGAGTTAAAAAGTTACCTCTGGTGACTAAAGAAGAACGTCACACAGGAGAAAGTAACGTTTTAAAGAACAACGTCACACAGGAGAAAGTAACGTTTTAAAGAACAACGTCACACAGGAGAAAGTAACGTGGAGGATCCAGATAAGGAAATGGTTTCTACTTAGCTTTACTGGTGGTTCTAAGAGCGCACATGGCACAGGTGGCGTAGTCTTTTATTTTTATCAGCACCTTACGGGGAGAATATGTTCCATGGTGTGGCGGCGGAGCCGGACTGCAACCCGCACCACTGAGCCCCCTCTGAAAGAGAGGCTGTGCAGAGAAGATAGCGTGGAACGAGGATATTCAAGATACATACATGCAGCGAATCCAGGTAACAAAGTAACTCAGCTTTCAACCCAAGCATCTCCTAAACCAAAAATATGGGATTTACGCTTTCGGTAATCAATGGATTTCTTGAAATTCTCTGGTCCAACGGTTCCGGGCACGGGTCGGTCGAACACTCTGGTGACGAGGTTTACATGATTCGACCCCGAGTTGTACGTGATCATCAAGGGCAAACGGTGCCGGCTGATGCGTACATTATCGAAGCCGTGTCCTACATAATTTCGGCGGTTGCGGAAAAGACAGCGAAGACGATCCGTGATGAGGGCAAATGTTGATGTGTATGGTGCTGTGTATGCTCATCCCCTAAATAGTATGTATCGACAATATATATCCAACACAGTAGGCCGCATTTGGCCCTCTTTGTTCCGGTTCCGAAAAAAAAAGCCAGAATACCAAAGACCGGCAACTCCGTATCAGCCTCCCGTTTCGATCATGCCCGACCCCGCAGCAACGAATATGAGTGGGTATATTCCACCAAGCCATTTCAACAAGATGTTTCAAGAAAAGTCATGCGAGAACCCATCAGTTCAATTCCATCACAACCATGGGTTGCCAGGATGGTCCAAACATTCTTGGGTATTGTGTAAACACAAAAGACTCGAGAGAGTGTAACATAGTCGTTTCCGTTATTATTTTCTTCCTTTTGGTGGATTATTTTTTCTGTTTTTCTATTTTTCTGTTTTTCTCCTCGCCAACCAAATAAAATTGTATCGTGAATGGAAACACATGACCATCCTTTTTATGCTTTGCAAATAAATAAATAAATCATGCCATATGTGGAGAGGTGATTGATTCTATGGAACATCACCCATCATCATTCGTCATCATTTGTCATCCTTCACAAACTTATTGGTCAGGGGTCAGACAAAAACCCCCATGTCTTTTATTTTCTTGGAATTCTTTTTAATATCGAGCTCACCATGAGTCATTCGCGTCATCCACAAACATCTGCACCGGTCGTGCCGGAATAACCTCCTTTCCGCCGCCGTCCACCATCTTTACACCATCTTTACCATACCACCACCTCTTTTCGTGGTCTCCACTTTTGCCTCCTCTTTATCCTCCTCTCACTCATCATCCTCCTATTTCTGCAACTCTTGCACAGCAAACAGTCTCCCGAGCGAGGGACCCGCAAACTGGTTGAGCTGCTTGCAGTAGTTATGCATCTGCGCGTTGAGCAGCATGGATTCGAGGCGTGAGGGCTCAGGCGGCATCTTAAACATCTGCGCCGCAGCCTCCTCCTCAAGGAGGGGCAACTGCCCCTGCGAGATGCGGTGGGCGTTCTCGGCTTTCTATGTTTGGGGAAAGAAATGTGTTATAAAATAAGCAAAGATGATCGGGTCCAGAATAGAGAAAAGACCAAAGAAAGGAAAAATCGCGTAGAGAAAATGAAAAAGAAGCTGAAACCGACCCTCTTCACCAAAAACTGTTGCACCTTCGCCTGCTCCCTAGCGACGCTCCTCTGCCAATACATGTAATTATTCTGTTCCTGATGCTGGGCCTCCGTGCAGTCGAGCAGATCCTCGAGGTTTTTTTCCATGAAGGGGTCGAGCTCAAGATCAAGGACCTCAAAGTTGGGGGTGAGCGGGCTGTTCTCCTCGGCGAGGCGGATGGACACGGCAGCATCGTTGAAGGAAGTGAGGGAGTGCAGCTTGGCCGGATCGGCAAGTGGCATGTCAAGTTCGTGCAGAAGCGCCGTTACTAGGTGCGAATTGTGCACCACAATTGGGAGCTCCTCGAAGATGGTCGAGAAGGAGAGTTTAGATTTTACGAGGCTGTGTGAAGAAGGGATGAGGTAGTTTGTTAACTTGGGTTTGGATACGAATGTATATGTGGCCACTCCTGATCTACATGTACCATTCTCAAGGAATACGACCCCGTGACACAAAACACAATCTTTGCCCACTCTCTCTCTAAAGAGATCGCAGTTTTTGTCCACTACCTCTTTGAAAAGCGTTTCGCAAACACTGTGTCCCTCATTCCCGGCATCAAAAGAACCCACAAAATGATACCCTTTTCATATCCCTTTAGCCGCGTCATCTTCCGTCTTCCTCACCCTCTCCCCCCCCGTCCCCCCCCCTTCTTCCCCCTTCCTTTCAAAAAAAA
>RBNI01005408.1:0-12622 GCA_003990745.1 Jimgerdemannia flammicorona | reverse complement strand
AAAAGATCATCATCCACTTTCACGGTTCTCATCTCTCTCCTCCTCTTCCTCTTCGCCCGCCCCAACTCCCGCCTCCCAGCCCTCCTCCCCGACCTTATGCACCATCATCAGTGCCAGCACCAATGGCAGGTGCACGAGGCTCCCAAAGAACAGTTGCCTTGCCGTCTTCTCATCACTCTTCTTCCAAAACCTCCACGCCTGCACGATGATCGCGGCATTCACAAGAGTCGAATCCGCCGCGAACCACCAGCTCGTCATGTCTAACGCAGGCGCCGCCCAACATATCGGTAGCATCAACGTTGCATACCGCAGGCTTACTCGCGCGTTCAGCGCCGGGTCCGTCACGGACATCATGCGGTACCCAGCCTTACTGTAGTCGGCTCGGAGGTTCCACGCCAGCGAGTTGAAGTGCGGGAACTGCCACGCGAACAGCACCCCACCCAAGAGCCACGCACCCGGGTCCAGCGAGCCCGTGCACGCCGTCCAACCCATCATAGGCGGGATGGCGCCAACCAGGGCACCAACCCACGTGTTGGCAATGGAGGCCCGCTTGAGCGGCGTGTAGATGCACGCGTAGAGCGCGATGTTAGCCGCTCCTAGAAACGCCGTCAGCGGGTTGACGGTTAGCGCGAGAAGAGAGACACCTGCGAGTCCTGTGATAGTGCCAAAACTGAAGGCGTGGAGGGGAGAAAGGGCGCGGCGGACGAGGACGCGGTTGCGCGTGCGGAGCATTTGCGCGTCATATGGGATCTCGATCCATTGATTGAAGGCGTTGGCAGAGCTAATGCAGAGGACCGTGCCTAGCGTCGTCGTGAAGAAGAGAGGGAGGTCCGTCGCGCCAGGAGCCATGGCGTAGCCGCACATGGTACTGAGTGCGACAAGACCGCCGAGCTTGGCTTTCGTGAGGTCACGGTAGAGGTTGGGGAGGGTGCCGGGGGTGATGGAAGGGATGGGTTTGAATTTTGTCGTCGGGGTTGCGGCGGGGGTTGACGGTTGAGGCGAGGTGGTGGCGGTGGTTGGTGGTGGGGCGGCAGGATCGTAGTCGTCAGGTTCTTGGGGTTGGACTGCGGCGGTCGCAGCAGAGATTTGGTGTCGGCGTTGGAGGGTGCGGGTCGGCAGGACGGGTCGTTTCGGAGGGATCGCGCGACCGAAGTGGGTCAGGACGCGTCTCTTATCCTGGGCTTGCTTCGTGGGCCGGGCTGAGACCAATGTGTGAAGGGACGCGGGACGGGCTCGCGAGCATAGCTGACCCCGGCTGGTCAGGAGGAGACATGAATGGCTCAATGTTTTGGGCAAAGACATGGTCATGGTCATAGTGGCTCCAGTCTGCCAGTCTGGCGGGGAGTGTCCCCTTGGAATGTTTGTGTTTGGTCTGCCACGTGACTTGCTCGCTCTTCGAATAAAAAAAAGATAATGGCCGATGAACCATTCAAATCCCCATTTCAAACTTCCCAATCCTTGGAGTCTCGTGTGTTGGCGCAAAGTGAATAAAAGTGAATTGACAGACAAAGGGACAGGAAAGCAGGTAGGTTAGGGCGTTGAGATAATTTGGGGATGGCTTAGATCGCTCCGGAGTTGTATATACTGGCCAAGAGACCCTTTTCGCACTTAAACGAACCCCCGACTGACCACCAGCTCCGAAGTGAGCGCTTGCCAAAATACCAGCCAAATACTCCCCCGTCGACCCTTCGTCATCCAGAAAGTCAGGCCACCTCAACACTGGCATGACTGAACTACGGAATCGCAGGCCCGCCAGTACGTCAACTTTCTTTTGTGTTTCTCCAACTATGAACCTACATCTTGGTATTACTTGTCTTTCAAACATACGCGGTTGCTAACTGTGTTCTATTCACGAATTAAAAAATACACCAAATGAACTCTGATCATTCCCAGACACTGCTTTCAAGCAGCAGCGGTTAAAGAACTGGCAACCCTTGCTCACTCCCAAAACCGTCCTTCCCACCCTTTTTATCGTCGGCATCATCTTCGCACCCTTGGGAGGCCTGTTCCTGTATGCGTCTGAATCGGTAAGCAGAACCAACACTACTCCCTCTGAGTGCTGAGCATAAGGCGTCGTTTGTTTCATGGTGTTGGCATCCAATAACGAGACTCATCCACCCCTCTCACAAATGGCCCTCCCGACCTTCCTTCCCCCGTAAAAACAGCTCAACGAGATCACGATCGACTACACTCACTGCGCCGACAAGCTCAATGGCACCAGTCTGGAGCAAGTCCCCACCGGATCCTGGGAGTACAAGTTCACGTCCGCAAACATCACGAGTAAGTGTCCCCACGGGTCTTTGGAAACGAGATCCACAGTCTTCAACACCAGACGAGCCAAGACCGCACCTTAAACGCCCTTTCTGACCACCCTTTACAAACCTTCCTCCAGAAACTATGATCCCGGGTTACAGAGCGTATCAAACGACGAGCTTCCTCGACAATCTCCCGAACCCTAACAACATAACAGTGACGCGGTGTGTCATCGAGTTCTCGATCCCCGTTCCCCTCAACACTCCGATCTTCCTCTACTACCGCCTCACCAACTTCTACCAGAACCACCGCAAGTACGTCAAATCATACGACCAGGCCCAGCTTGCAGGCAAGGGTTCCACCTACGATGATATCGCCCTCGACTGCGCCAAGGCGGCTGGGGTTGAGGTGACCAAGGCGGCTGGGGTTGAGGTGACCAAAACCCCGTATTATCCGTGCGGATTGATTGCTGCTTCGATGTTCAATGGTGAGTAGATGAGAGATGGGTTTATTTTATTTTTGGGCTCCTTTTTGCACAGAAAACAGAAAGTGAGGGAATGGTCTTTGTGATGTGGTGAAGCGTTGGGCAGACGGGCGGATGGGGAAGGCGATATACTGTGGTTGCAGATGTGCACACCAGCAAAATGCGGATGTCCTACCCGGAATTTACATACAAAACGAACGTAGTTAATATTGAACAATCCCCCGCCTCTTCATCACAGACACCATCGGCAATCTCGTTCTTCTCAACCCCTCCGGCACGTCAGCCGGTAACATCACTTACAACTTCTCCTCTGTTGGCATCGCCTGGCCCGATGATAAGACCCGCTACAAACCGCCGGCCTACAAGCCCGACGAGGCCCTGCCACCTGCGACCTGGGCTCTCCGATATCCTAACGGAACTTATACCGTAGAGTATCCCCCACCTGATCTCAGCCTCGACGAACACTTTCAGGTCTGGATGCGCACATCGTGGTACCCCACCTTCAGGAAACTGTGGGGGAAAAATACGCAGACGCCCATGGAAGCGGGGAGCTATCGTATCGAGATCGATATGAGTGAGTATTTGGATTTGATTTTTTTCTTTTCTTTTCTTTCTTTCTTTTAGGGAAGGTAAGGGTAGGAAGTATGGTTTGCGCATTGGCATTTTTATTTTTCATTTTCTGGTAGAGGATAATCTTTGTTCACTCCGTACCATGTTGCTCTCGCTCAGAACCAACCTAATCCCACACCTTCCGCCCCCCACCCTCCCGCAGACTACCCCATTACTGTCTACGGCGGCACCAAGTCCATCGTCATCAGCGGCACCTCTTTCCTGGGTACCCGCAGTTCCTTCATGGGCCTCGCCTGGATCACCATGGGATGTATTTGCGCCGGTCTCGGAGTCATCTTCCTCGCTGGGAACTGCTTCAAGCCAAGGTATGTAAAGGGGTGTAGCGGTCTGTTTGTTTGTGAGCGAGGGTGGCTGGTCGTATGGAGGGCATGGTGGGTCGTGCCTTGGATATTTGGTTGTGTCAAAAATGCGTTGATAAATATTTTGGACGATGTTCGTTACGGTCGAGCCGAGGTTCGAAAAGAATGTTGACTAATGCCCACCGATTGACCCCGTTTTTACTTCGTGTAGGAAACTCGGTGACCACTCGTATCTCTCGTGGAACCAGGGCCACGGCGGTCCGGTCCCCGGGGCCCAACATCCGGAGTAGGCGGGATGCATTTGGGGAGAGTTGTAAAGACCTTGGAGCTGGTCAGGTATTGGGAGGAGAATGTGTCGGAAAATGACGTTGTAAGGCACGATGGTATAGAAAAGGTTCGGTTTCAGGGTTGCTTTGTCGGCGGAGGGTGCTGGAGGCGCCCAGCAATTTGTGGGGTATGTAATTTAGCAATAGTTTTTTTAATTCCGGGATTATACGAAACCAGAATTAGTTGGATAGTATCTTCGTCGATGCCATTTTTCGCTATACGTATATATGATTATTGTATTGCCTTGACTTGGGGAACATTGACGAATATTATGGGCGGACACAATATGGAACTGTGATAAGGGCGGACACATTTTTGGTGGATGGATGCTATACGACG
Organism: Jimgerdemannia flammicorona; assembly: GCA_003990745.1. Taxonomy (NCBI): domain Eukaryota; kingdom Fungi; phylum Mucoromycota; class Endogonomycetes; order Endogonales; family Endogonaceae; genus Jimgerdemannia; species Jimgerdemannia flammicorona. Next base: position 8,290 of record RBNI01005408.1, on the reverse strand, counting down.
GACAAGCTAGGTAAAAAACGACACTACCCGTTTACCAGTTTTGCCAAGTCTATGTGTCTCACGCCAAGGAAATCTTTTAAAGAGTTCTTGAATAGGATTAGACCATGATAGTGGTTTGTTAGTATCATAGTTGGCATCCGTTTTCAGGTGCCAAGTGACGCAATGATAAAAATATATGGGAACATCCTTCAAGGCGTAACGAAAGGAAAGGTAAATACGGCCCCCTCACTTAATCATTTCCACGTTGATTAGTGACGACTCCATTTCGCCGACCTGCTCGACGGTGAACCTATCGAGCGTGTTCACTTCTTCCATAGACGCACTCATTTGAATCACGTCCTCATCCTCCTTCGGCACAACAACCCTCCACGCGCTCTCTATTTCGCACCGCTTGGCTGCCACGACCTTTGCCAGCCCGGCCTCCTTATCCAGCGGCTGGGTCGCGCGGCCGGCGAGGCGGTGACCAGTGACCTTGTGCCGGAACGCGACGACATTATCCACGTGCCAGAAATCCGCGGACTCCAACGTGTCGTGGTTCAGCGCGGGGGAGATGTCTTCCACGTCTGCATCCCCGCCAGAAGCCGTCGGTTTGCGCGAAAAGTTGAATACCTCCACGATCCACACGTCGTTGCTGTCCGATCGTATATCCGGGAGAAGGCTGATCTCGTACTCGGGGAGACCACCTAATCCTGTCGATGACGCGGAATTGGTGCTGTGTGTGTGTAGATGGGCCCGTGTCGTGATGTGTTGCAGACGGATCGTGCGGTTCAAACGAATGGGCTTGCCCATCTGTTGCGTTTGGCCGAGTTGCGGAAGGACGATCCAGTAGTCGACTTCGCGCGGTTTCCAGGTGTGGATGGATGCCTGTATAGGAGGGAGTCGTGAAGGTTGTGTTGCTTTAATGAATTGGATGAAGGTAGAATTAGTGATGCGCCATTTCCGAACCCAGCGTCACGTGTACGTACCGCGAGCTCCCCATTCTCTTTCACGGTGTGTTCCTTGTCGGCGTGCAAGAACCTCCCGCTCCGAACCTGCTTCAATGCAATCTTGTGCCCGAACCGGATCACGCCGTCGGCACCGGGCAGGGCCTCGTAGTAGGCCGGGAGGCGGGTGGAGAAGGCGTCGCGGTGGAACGAATTGACAATGGTACTCTGCTTGTGCTTTGTGTGGCGCGGGCGCGGGTGCCGGGCTGTGGAAATGTGCAGCGAGATCTTATGCGGGCCAAGCGGGACCCTCTCAGCACTGGTGCTGTCCTTTTCTTCGTCGTACAGCCTCTTCTGGCTGGGCCTCCAGGGATTCCAAGAATTCGAGGGCATGTTGGTTGGCGAAGTAGGGGGTGGAAGAAAAAGCAAGCGTGTGAATAAGAGGGACGGGCTGGCTTCGCCGAAGGTGGCGCGGTTGCCAGGCTGAGTCAGTTCCGAGGATGAGATGCTTGTTTGTCGATCCTACACGATACGTCTTGGCATGGATTGGTTTGGCATACATGTTGGTTTGAATAGAATAATGGATTTGAATAGTGGATCTGAGGTGGTTTGACGCATATATAGACGTCAGTTGAGGTTTGGAAGGTCTGGAAGGTCTGGAAGATGGAGAAAGTCTACGTCACTGGTCACATGATGACTGAAGGCTAATTGTTTGGAGACGGAATCCCGAGAATGATTTATCCGTTCCTTCGAACCAAACTCCAATGGCGAACCTTCTCCCCGACAGAGTTCAAAATCTGGATGGTATGTCAACCCTGAGACCTCCCGCCGAACGCCACTCCGCCCCCCACAAAATCCGTGCGAGTCCTTTTCATTTTCCCCGCGTATATTTAACCCTTGCTACTTGTGAACCCCCTCTAGACCCGCTCTCCCTTGAACGTACCAACAAGATCCCCTCCCTCCTTCCCCCCACATCACCGCACCTCTCCGGCTCTAAAGCCGTCACCCTAGACCTTGAAGACATCCAGCGCAAGCTCGAGTCCGCACAGCGCGAGCTGGCCACCACGCGCGCCGAGTACGACCTCACCAAGCGCGAGACTAAAGCTGCAGAGCTCGCTGCCGCCGAAGCCTCGCGCTCCAACCGCCGCCTGCGCGTCGAGGTCCAGACCCTTAACGACTTGCTGCACCGCAAGGACCGCCAGATAGAGCAGTCCAAGGCCACCTCCTTCTTCTTCGAGGGCCAACTCAAGAAATTTGAGGAGGAGATCGACGCCGCCCGCGTCGGACTCGAACGATTCAAGGTTCTCGAGGAGGAGGCTGCTGCCGCCCAGGCCGATGCCGAAGAGGCTGCGCGCAAGACCGCCCGCGAGTACGAGTCTGTACGCAAGGAGATCGACGCTCTGAATCTGACGTACCGCGCCGAGGTCGATGCCATCAAGGCCGAGATCGCTGAGGCTCAGCACATGTTCCTTGCCGAGTCCGAGGAAACGCTGAAAGTCGCGGCAGAATCCGAGGCCCGTGTGCGGAAGATGCTGGAAGAGAAGGGGGATGAACTGAAGGAGGTGCGCGCTGCCAACGAGGTCGTGGTCGGCAGGCAGAAGGATCTGGCGGAGATGGTTGAGAGGGAGGTGAGGGTGCTGAAGAAAGTTCTGGGGAAGGAAGCGGAGGCAACGAAGGGGCATGAGGCCACGGCACAGGAGATTAAGGACGAGATGGCGGATTTGATGCGGAAGTTGCGGACATTTAGGTTGACGTATGTGGAGGGATGAGAGGGGCGGGGTGCGAAGGATTACAAGGCAGGCCTTGTGATGGTGGGTGTAGCGAGGGCCGACTGGTCTTGAGGATCTGTATTCGACAGTCATCACTTATTTTCATGGCGGTTTCCTTCGCGTGTGTTTTCATGTCCGTCCAACATACTGCACTATTCCTTTGCTTTTTTTTTTCTTTTTTCTTTTTTTTGTTGTGTAAAACTTGTACATTATAAACCTTTTTTTTTATTCTCCTGTTCATCCGGCACAATTTCTTCATCACGTTGTATAAAGCGACGAAGTGCACGTCATAAATGACTCATAGGGAGTTGGTTGTGAGACGAGCAGGGCGCGAGATGGTGGTGAAGGTGTTGGTGAGGAATAGAGCGAGGGCCTCGCTGTCGGCGGACGCAAAGAGAATTCATGGAATTATGTCTGTGTCGTCTTGGTGACACCTTTAACGGCAAAAGTAGGTCTCATCCAATACTCATGGAGTTAATAGCTGTTTGGATCCCAGTGGCGAACAGTTGTGAGATGCACATGTTTTGGAAATTTTACATTGTCCGAGCGACCGGAGCGACACATCTGAGGGGACCGATGGGATTCCTCCGATTTTAATAAAACAGAATTGAAATAAATGCGTCGTTTAGCTAGGTTGCCAGTAAGAGTGCACACTTTCGCGCATTCCCGTCTCCTTGGCTTCCACGGTCCACGGTAACGATTTCACCTGGCCATTTCCGCGCCAAACCCAACTGAACGTGGATTTATTCACATTTTCGAGCTTCGTGCGTGCGTGATACAACAGAAGCAGTCTTGTCATTAATTACATGATTTCCCATCTATCACGAACGCATCTCATGGTACAGACACCACCCTCTCCACGTCCAAGGTTTCTTAAGCACACGGCACACGGTCCACACGGCGTGGACATAGTTTGGCGTGCTGTCTCAGCAATCACCCTCATCAAACCGGATGATTGGAGACGAACGCGAGAGGTGAACTCGAAAGGCGTTCGAGAAAGTTTCGTGGCGGCGGTTGCTCTGGATGCCCTGATCCTTGGTGCACGAGGCTGGGATTTCTTGCATTTCTTCTTGTATCTCGCTGGTCCATGTTGATGCTTGTGGCCCATGTTGATACTTGTGGCCCATGTTGATGCTTGTAGCCCATGTTGATGCTTGTGGCGGGTGGTGTTGAGTTTACTATGTGCGCGGTGTTGGTGGAAAGGAGGCGTGAGGTTGGCGTTGTCGATCGCTAGGATGAATTGGAAGGCCCAGGTGATCGGTTTGTTGGCGTCTAGGCGGATGATGGAGAGAGGGTGTTGAAAGGTGGGCAGTTGTCAGATAACGATTGTTCCGGTTTTGGGATGAAAAGCCTGATGACTTGATAGTCCTGTGGAGCGAGAACGACTACCAGATAGCGTCGCCCGCTGCTGGTCCCTCGTGTTCATCTCTTCCGCTTTGATTCGTTTTTTTTATAAGTTCTTAGTTGCGCTTTCCGTGCTTCGGCACACCTCAGGTTCCCACGCAGTCTAGATATCTCTTATATCTGTGCAGCCCGGCGCTACAGGTATTTGAGCTCGTTCGTTCATGGCTCTTTGGAATGCTCGATGGGCTTTACTCTTATACAGCGCATCAACTTTTGATGACTCGATGAGTGTTCCTTAAATAGGAAACGAAATTGTGGAAACCAATGGTAAATGCATTGGAAACACTTCGAAGGGTCGGTTTTAAACACGCATGAGAGCTGAAATAAAAAATGATAATAAAAAGGCAACGAATTTAATGATGTGGTTGTTGACGATCGACGATCGACCTAGTCATCAACTCACCCTGTGGTTCTATCAATATCAAATTATGACCCTCCCTAGTTGTATAAGAACACAATGTCAACTACCACTACCCATACATCACCATGAGTCCTCTAACTTTCACGAAACCAATCGACATTATCGTTCAACTCCTCTCCACCTGTCCTGTGGAGATAGTAGAACACATCTTCTCCTTCACCAGCCGCGAACATGCCTCGGCCGCCGGGCTCTTCGACTTTGCCGTCAAGATTCCACCGCTCGAGGAAGTAGTCATCGAGAAAATAACCAACTGTTATCCCGCCGAACTGACCCCCCTGCAGCACGCGCTCCAGTCGGGCGACCTCCCCCTCCTCCGTCACCTCCTACCCTCCGGCTACGGCCATCCCGATGTCATGTTTCCTGTCATTTTTCCTGAAATCACGGCCAATGGCGGATGCATGTTCGCCAATGTAGAGCAGCACAACCTCCACACCTACATGTATCTGTACACGCTCTTCGACGTCGCAAGCTCCACCGACACCCGCTACGTACATCATAAGGCGTGCTTCAATATGATCCGCCTTTGGGCGACACGCGAGGCCCGATTCGATATTCTCGAGTGGCTGCAGCGATCCAAATTGGCGCGGCAGACGCGGCCAGCGTTCCTCGACTGGAACATGCTGTGCTATTCTTATTGCCGGCGGCTTGAACTCGTCGAGTACGTGTATGAGCACGAGCGCTTCAACGAGATGGAAGACCAACCCGACTACATTCTGTGGCTCGCGCTCAATTGCAATTGGTATGATGCGCTGAGATACCTGCACGATCGCGGCGTGCGCTTCACGACATGGGGACACGAGGTGCTCGACGTCATCTATACCAAGAGGGTTACCTTCGATGGGTGGGAAGTCTGGCCGACCGATAGGCCCTTGTGGGTTCACCCCATGCACACACTCCGCATGTTCCCAGAGGACATGTGCGCCGAGTGCCGGGAGCGATGGTTGCCTAGGATAGGGTGGTGGGGTATGGTAAGCGTGTACGAGACGCATGGCGACCCAACGAGGAGCATGCATGGCGTGACTGATGGCGACGACCAAGCTGCCAGAGCAGTACTAAATGATAGGCTTTTGATATGCCCGTCGAGCCAGCAGAATCTGTTGAACGCCTTCCACGAGGCGATTCGCGACCGTGACACCGGCGTGCTGGACTACGTGGCGCGGGTGCTTCCCGAGTATCAACCCATCCTGCCAATCGCGTATGTCGCGATTAGGAGCAACGACGTGGACGTGTTGCGAACGTGCATCGACAGGTATCCTGACGTCGTTGAGGAGATCGACGTGTTTCACGTGCGGCCGGAGATCGTGCGATACTACAATTACTACAAGCTCCGCCGCTGCGTGGAGGTCAAGAGCACTGTCAAGGTTATTCGGTTGCTTGATGCGTTTTTGAGGGAGCGGGGCAAACGCATATTAATTTTGAGCAAAAGAGTGCTTGAGCGCGCTGCGTTGGCTGGAGACGTCATGTTTCTGGAGTGGGCGTGGAGTAACCTGACTCAGATTCCGCATTTAAAAAAAAAACCTCTGAAAATGTGGATGGATGCAGCGGTGAAAAAGGGATCGGTGGTCGGTGAGATGGTTGAGGAGTTGGAGGTACGACTTGGAAGGATTGATATTGGAAAAGGAAATGATCAAAAAGAGAAATAGATTTACAGGTAACAACGATCGCAAAATTAAATATGGGAAATTCCGATAGCATGATAGCATGGCGAAACCAGCCTGCCGTGCCTGAAGTTCTGTGTCAACGAGACATCCCGATGCAAAGCTATCATGAAACCATATTAATCAATAAATAAATATAAAATAGCACGAGAAAATTAGATTGCAATCTTCTGTTATCAAGGTATCCAGCCATCAATCCCGAGACCATGTCTCGTGTGCTAACCCCGTGAGGCCCAACCATATTTTGTCGACACAAAGCACGAAACGTGGCATTGGCGCTTGTTTTCATATAAGGAACGCATTCCCGTGTTTAATGCGTCGTCATTCTTTCCATGTCGTTTGCAGCAATGTGTAATTCCGTTTTTTATGACGTCATTCCCAGGCTTGCTCGCATGTCTGGCCAGAATTGATTTTAATCTTTCCTATAGGCTAAAAGAGTGGTAATAATACAAAAGTAAAATATGATTGAGTATAAAATATAAATTTAATGGAATAAATAAAATAAATAATATAGTAATATTATGTACTAGTCTAAAAAAATAAATTATAGATGTATCAGAATGAAATAAGGTCAGCTACTACATAGTATAATAAAATGCTACTTTATTATAATAAAGTTTATCAATGCTTAATAATAATGTCCGAAGGATCGTGAAGCTGACAACTAGATAAACGGCTGGAACATGAACGACAGAGGTCGCGATCCAGAGAACATCGAGAAACCGGAGACAAGCCATGCAAAGGGAAAGAGAAAGGCACGATAGAAACCCGCCAGAAGATCGATCCCGAAGATCCAGGACTGCACGATCTGCCAGAAGCCATGCTAAGATGGATGGAACATAGTAATTTTAGATCTGATATATTGGTATTCAGATATATTTAAATTTATTTGGTTTAAAAATAAATATATGTATGTATCAAAAATTTATTTTATAATATTAATTATATTAATATAATATATTTATATTGATTATAAGATATTAGGTTTATAAAATATATATTTATAATTTTAAAATTAGCTATTAATAACTATTAATCTTAATAACTTAGAATATTTTTAATAATATTAAACTAAACTGAATTACTTATAATAATTTTATAGTCATATTTTAGTCTCAGTACTTTTCATGTCTTTTTGCTAGTCTTTTCTTATCTTTTTCTAAATATTCTACTATGTTCCAGTATCTTCTGAATACCTAGAAATCTTCTCTTGGCACCAAGACATTACTAGAACCTTCTTGTCTTTTCTTGGTGCCAAGTATCTTATCTTAGCTAATTATAAAATCTTTTGGAACATTGTAGAATATTATTAATCATCTTTATCAAAACTTATTTCTTAGCCTTTCTCTTCTTTTCTAAGATCCTTCCAGATCTTTCTTTCAGATTCTGTATAAATATTCTTATTCTTTGTAATTTTTTTTTTTTATAGTTTTTTATTTTTTGCTTAAATAAAGCTCAGAATATTTTCTTCCAGAATTCCTTCAAGAATACTTAAACTTATAAGTATCTCTTTGAGCTACTTTAGATCTACTAGAACTATCAGATTTAGCTACTTCCTCTTAAAAAAACTAGAACTATTACACTTAGTAGCAGTAATATTATTATATCTTACCTTATTAAGAAACCTTATATAAATTTAAAAACTAGTTACAACTAGTTATATAAGTCTAAAATAAATTATAGAGAACCAGTCTATTATCCAGACCTCTCTGCTATAGAAGAAGCAAATAGTGCTAAACTATAAGTCAATCTGAAAAATATGATTACTACTATAGCTTACCAGATCTGATAACTTCAAACATAACTAGAATATCAGAAAACAAAGATTGCAACTATATTATATTCTATTACTATACTAGTTAGCTTCAAGCTACTCAAGTCAAATATCTTTGATAGTTACTGAGAAGATCTAACTACAGATATATAGATCTTTCAATTAAACTAATATTTCAAACTTATAAGAATAAAAGAAGACATATAAGTTCAATTTACCACTACATATACTTCTCTGAGGAAATTCAACCATCTGATAGTACAATTATATCATAACTACTTTTATGTACTTAAATACAAAAATTTAAGATTAGATATTCTTCAAAGAGGCTCTTTTTTTTT
>RBNI01005407.1:0-12623 GCA_003990745.1 Jimgerdemannia flammicorona | reverse complement strand
GAACTGACTTTATTTCAGAGGAAATAAGATGGGTATTTATACAAAATATAATTCAATGGTTGCTAAGATATAAAGCTAAATATAAATTCCAATAACTAAAACTACCAAGTTCCAAGGCTGGTATTATTTGATATTACATCAAAATGCCAGTGCTGGAACAATTTCGCATCACCTCAGAATACTGGTGCTGGCATTATCCAGTGTTATATGAGAATACCGGTGCTGGCATTATCTGGTGTAACAAAGAACTTAGAGCAGAAAGTTCAGGACCATGGGGGCTTCTTCATCATCATTATTATCATCACTGAAGGAGATGAGATCCGCGAATTCGTCATGCAGGTCACACACTTCGCGTACTTCAGATATGTCGTGTGTCTCACATATGTCGAAGTCACGAGGGATGACGTCATCGCTGATGATGTCATCACGTTCAGCTGTGGCGGGAAAATCGGGAACAAGGTCTGGAGCTCTCCAGTCTATGACGTTCTCTTCTACAAAATAAGGAACAAATGTGGGGTCTTGGGGAGATCTAACCCGGATGCTTGGGCCTTGGAATACTGAGATCAATCCTTGCAGGAATTGGTCTGGGTTGTTCTGGAGGATGGGGTGCCAGAAGTCTTCTACTTCTTCGCTATTGAGAGTGATAGTGGACTGGGCTTCTGTAGCCACCCTGGCTTCTAGTACATTGATATGGTGAGATGACAGGTCTCTGAAATCTAAGACTCTAACATACTCCAAGTTGGGGATCGACCATGGTGCATGCCTGAAGATCTGATGGATCTTCTTAGCTGTCCTTGTTTCACATATATCCATGGGAGTGGCATCTTATAGTTCTTGGGTGCTGGCCTGTGGGAACTCCTGGCAGAGGAGGTTTCCTATTTCGTACTCCTGCCACATTTGGAGGCATTCGGTAGCAATGGTGATCCTTGTTTCCATTTCACAGCGGTAGAGAATGAAGTGATAAGGGTCTGCAGTGTCCAGATAGACACTAGGAGTCCTTCTTGAGTGGGTCCTCATAGCTCTTCTGATGTCTTGGAACATCCTTTCTTCGACTGAGGTACCTTGGTGGTTCCTTGACCTTGAGGTTTGGTGGGCAGCAGGCATTTCATTTGTAGTAAGTCTTTGAGCTATTTTGGGATTGGTGGTTCTTGTTGGTTGCTGCTACTGCGGTTTCTTGATCCTTCTTTTATATTCTTCGGGATGCTTGTGCTGTGGTCACAATGACTCACAGTTGGTCATCATTGCTCATCTCATATGCCGTATAATCTTCTCATGCTCCAATCTGGTGGCTTGCAAGGAAAGGCTGTCTCCTGTGCTGATGTCATCATTCTGGAGTCACCATTACAATAGTCATAAAATTATATATAGTATAACTATATATATATATATCCAACATACTATATTTAGTCATAGCTTTGAATCTGTATAAATATCCTTTATACTGAATATATTATAATTTTAGCTCTGTTTTCTCCAAATATAAGAATAAAGTAATATTCTTATCAAGAACTCTCAGATCTGACTTATTAATGATTCTAAGTCTAATTAACTTGAGATATAAATACAGTACCTCTATTAGTATAAGAACTCAAAAATAATACTTAGACTCTATCTTTATAATAGATAGAAGGAACTTACTAATAACAAATATTTAAAACTTAGAGCTTTCTTATAAAACTCAGAACTTAGAACTGATAGTTATCTTGATTATCTACAATATATTAATTCTATCAGCATATAGTTTTATTACAATTATAATCATATTATTTTATAATAATATTTTTTAATTAAATATAATATAATCTTAATTGAGATTTATAATTATCTATTTTTAGTTTATAATATTATTAATATCATTGAACTATTTTAGATCAAAACTATAATAATATCAATAAAGTCATTAACTAAATCAATATTAAAACTAATATAACTACTATAATATTAATAATATTATAGAGTTAAACTAGTACAGAATTATTATGATCTCATTTATATCATTAACTATTATAGTGTATAACTATAATAGTGATATAAATCTGATGATATCATCTTTAGTGATATTATTATTGTGATGTTTTGATTTATTATAAAAATTCAGTTTGATTTAAATATAATTAAAATACTTTTAATTATAAAAACCATTTCAGTTTTATATTCAGATATACTGTTGAATAGTCTGAAATTTAATATAAAATTACTAAGAATATATTATATACAATACTTTATCTATTATTAACATTTAACATTTTAAATATGTATAAATTAATTAAATTTCAGAAGAGACATCTGTTCTGTAGATGTGTAAGCATTGTTCCGATGTGATGTATATAAAAGCTGATATGTTTGATATCCATACGCTATACTCCGATTTAATAACCCGAAGCTGTACCAGCCTTAATCTTTGACCTTTGCGAATGTCCTTCTGCACCGGTAATTTCAATGTACCACTCAGCTTTACGATCAACTTTATCCTTGCAAACTTTGAGATTACACAATTTCGGACCTTTAACTCAGGCCCGGGCTGTCAATCGACCTCTCTACTTCCCATGGATGTTTATGTGCTCTGCTTCCTTCGAATTTCACTTGTATTTGTTCAATCTGGACGTCTTTGAAGACCCATGCATTTTTTTCTTGGTCGCACTGTACGATAAAAATCTGCTTTGTGTTCATCATGCACATAAGAATTAAGAGGGCAAAAGGGTATGCCAATGCTATCAATTCATTTACGCATCAGTGTGAAAGCACCAAAGCTCAGATTTTAACATGCTCCGTGCCTGAATTGTAGCCTTTGGTTTAATATATTAACGGAAAACGGATATTCAAATGTCTAAATACTCAGCAAGCTCAATACATTAATAAGGATATAAGCACTTTAAATCTAGGTGTGACTTCAGTATATGTATACTTGAATGTTGCCCGCTGTGAAGAACCGCCATGACCTCTATTTTTTCCTTAAGTGTCGTGATTTCGTTGACCATTTGTGAATTGTTTGATGAGAATTCTCTTCGTTTTTATTCGACTACGTCTCCCGTTTTTTTTTTTTAAAAAAAAAAAAAAAAAAAGTCGCATTTGCCTCGTAAAAGACCAGGTCAGGGAACCAATTCGAAGGGACAAATCAATAAACTTCAATTTTGGTTATGATTTCGACTCCGTCATCAGTCAAGCATCCTCACAGCCCGTCTGAAATTCTTTCAAATTCTCACCACGATTGGGCTGTCGCGTACCATTAGCGCAATGAGGATGTTGAGCAAGACTGTTGACAAGACGAAAAGGTCGAGATGAGCTTACGGCAATACGTAGTAGCAAACACGAAAACATATTTTGGCCCCAATATGTATCGACGGTCAGTTACCTGAGAACGAGGCAGAGATATTAAAGTTAATGATAAAAGATCAAGGTTGCGGTTTGCAGGATACTTGTACAGATATTATCTGTTATAAACGAGTAAACCAAACGTAATGCGTAGTCTGGCGTGGAGAAATAGTTATTCGTATCCTGAACAAGGGTGATATTGCCAGTAGTGTTCCCGGTCAAGTACCCCGAGTATGTGGTTAGCGGTTGGACAATCCCAGAACGGAGAAGGATGTATAGGCCCAATGCAGTACCACCAGCAAGATAGCAAAGATCTTCGTAAGTTTCCGAATCCTTCCAAAATCTTGTAATGAGAGGTGGAATTTTGATTTTTGATCAATCCATAGTAATTAGCAACGTCTCGAGATCGAGGGGACAGAACGATAAAGGATGTCAAAGTAACATAGGAATACCGAACCAAATAGCTACCGCAACCCCATCATAAATTTGCCTGAAACTTAGCGGCAAGTGATGCGACATCTCAATTGTTCTGTCAAATATCGAGTGATGATGTGAGAATCAAAGATTGTTGCAAACTGTTTTCCATCTTCACAAGGTTCTCTATATCGAAAGCGTAAATTGGTGTCCATTTGTTGGTGTCATAGAAATAAACAGTTGAGTGATCGTCGGCCAACATCTATTTGTCCTTGGATGTGGTGACTCGAATCGGCTACATTTCCTCATACTTACGTGTCAACTCTGTTGGCCAACCGAGCCACAAAATGAGGCGAAGTTTATCTGGATTGGTTTATATAATTATATACCTTTTTGGCAATTTCACAAGCGCAGGCAGAGGGGTCAAGTTGGTAGAGATAAGCTGCTTAACATTATAGCGCTTAGAGTTGGACAATGTCGAAAGACTAAGCTTGGGTAAGAGCGTGGCGAAGGGACTTTTATAAAACCAGTGGGCTGCGGACGTTCTTTTTCTATGTGTTTTTTGTTTTATTTATTTATTTATTATTATAAAATACCCTCATCAATCTTACTATGTGCGCCGCGAGCGAATGCACGCAACTTAAGTATTCACTCTGACCGTTTCAGTAATGTAAAGAGGCCGGCGCGTGAGAATAATGGGAGGGGGGGGAAATGCAAGGGGCGAATGAGAGGGGGCGAATGGGCAAAGAGGGTAAAAAGGGTAGGGGCGAGGACGAGGAGGGCAAGATGGCTTGCTGCGAGACACTTTTGCAATCCCCTTCCACTTTGTGTGCGATCTCTCGGGGGATAGCATGAATCGTGAACCGGGTCTGTGCGATCTCTCATGAGATCGTGAACCGGGTCTGTGCGATCTCTCATGAGATCGTGAACCGGGTCTGTGCGATCTCTCATGAGATCGTGAACCGGGTCTGTGCGATCTCTCATGAGATCGTGAACCGGGTTTCTTTCGTAAACGGGTCCCACATCTGGCTAGCAAAACATTCCCCCCCGCCCCCCGCCCCCCCAACCAATAGCCAGGAGAGGGTAGTCGATTCGTATACATGTGTGTGTATGTGCAAATACCAGAATATCCAGATAAAATGTCGTTCGCGGAATCATTACTGAAAGATAAGCTCACCACTCCGCCACTCTTGACGCAGTGATTTATAATGCTTGTCCGGCTATCTTAATTCGTCGATTCCTAAAAACTAACCATCTGAGTTCGGCTCTATAAGATTTGAAGTCCCAGATACACGTTTCTACAGTATAGGAAGGGCCGCTTATGCGAGTAAGATTTCCTCGACTGAAACGTCGTTACAGCAGATTGTTGCGATGTGTTTGCTATCGACAGAGATTTTCCCACATTCTTCAATGTGTATGAATGAGGCCAAATAGTTGGGTTGTCCAGAATTTGTGCTGTTTCTATAACCGAGTCAAGCAATCAATGTTTTCGTCGAGGACCATTTTTGGTGTATCGTCTCTATCGTTTGGCTCATGCGTGGATATGAAATGGTTGTTCGTTAGATCAAGGTCCAGGGGAGGTTCATTCTTCAGAAGTGTTGGTCGAAGACAAAACTGTTGCATGTAAGTGCACTGCCGATAGTTTCTTTGTTGTCGATATTCGTCTCGGTGATGATCTGTTCGAAATCTCCACCGTCGTCTTCAAGTTGGTATTTGTCGTTGTTTTGGTCTTCAGGGATGCCGACAAAGACTGGAGCCGCTCCGTTGAGCCTTTCACGAGTTGCAAATAGTGACGAGAAAAGAGTAAAAGCGGGGGCCATACGGTCTGTTGAGGTCGGCGTATTACTTTGTACTTTGCCAACTAAGAAAACATTTGGGTTGTCATTGTTGGTTGCGAACGGAGATTCGGGAGTATTGGTAGTTGCCATTTGGTTGGTTACAACTTTTTCTCGTGGCTTGAGGGAAGCATCGTGGGCGGATATTGGACCCAGTGGCGTGGACGAGTGGTTGCGACTAATGGGTGTGTATGGTTAAAAGATACTTGTACGACAGCACGTTCGGCATTGGCATCGAATGGCGCCTCTACATCATTGAAAGGTGGTCGGGAGACATGGGCTGGATCTTGATCCATTGTGCAAGCAAATTGATCACTGGAAGGTTGCTCAAATAGGTTTTGTATTATTTTAATTTATTTTACAATAACACCAGTTATGTGCAGCCACAGGGCTTAGACCGAAACATTTTTTATTTGCTGAGTCGGCCATTTGGAATTTAACGTGACGTTCAATAAAACATAAACCCCATAATCCACCACACGCAGCGACATTTTTGCATCCATGAAGGTTTTCACCGTCCCGCAGTCGCGTTAATCCAGGCAACAGGTCCGGTCATAGTAGAAAACGCAGGATGGGAAATACTATGTAATCAACGGTGTTGCTCAATCATAATAGCAGGCTTTAGTTTACACAACACCTAATTATAATCGGAAGAGAGATGGCTCATAATGGTCACGGTGTTATTGTTGATATTAACAACGATATCCATCCTCGTGGACGATACACATTAGTTGTCTATACGCTGTTTCTATTTTCCAGGTGAATGATAAGCAAACAAAACCAAACAGATTGGTAGTTGGGGTGAATTTGGCGAAGACGCTGAACCATCGCCCGTTTGAACCAAAGATAAATGCTCTCGGCTTACCAACACGTCATCACTGCCGTCGTCATCACAGATGAAGGCGGTCTCACATTCGCCACCGCCATCGTCATCACACCCACCCAATGAGCAATGAATTTCTTGAAATTTTTGAACCTGAGTGTCATCCATCGCATTGCATAATTCACACAATTTAGCACACATCATAAATAGGGGCCACCATGTTCCAGTGATTCACCCATATCTGCTGTGCTCTGATTCTCTCTTGGCTGGATTCTCTTGGCTGGATTCTTGACTGGATTCAGGATTTCAGGTAGGTCCAGCGCTGGAGGGATAGGGTGAGACTTTTAGTTCAGAGTCGCGGCGGGCGCTATACAAGTACCAGCTGTTTTCTTGATTCTTATTTGTATTTTATTTTAAATAAACTATTTAAATAAATAATAAATAAAACAAATAACAACAATAATAATAATAACAATAACAATAAACGGATTTTAAGTGACGCTTCTAAAAAAAAAAAAAAAAAAAAAAAAAAAAAAAAAATTAAAAAGAGCCAAAAAAAAAAAAAAAAAAAAAAAAAAAAAAAAAAGGCCGAATAGCGAGTGGTACACGGCGAATCCGGAACCCTCGACGCGCAAAAACATCCATCCCATTATTAGCCAATGCATTTCCTGCCGGTATCGCATGCCAGAATACGTGTTCGCTCGCACGGAGCCTGAGCAGGGTTTTCTGACCAAGTAAATAAATTCATGCCATTTGACTTGGTCACTTTCCTAGATCTCACGAATTTGCAACGATGAGTATATCTATACGCATCCATTCGGAGCACGTCAACCCAACCTAGCTATGGACATGAACCATTTCCCGCGTTACTCGTACAGCATTTTTTATCTTTGAACCAGCCAGATAATTAGATTTAGGATAACATTTTTATTTATAGATTTTATTTTATTGATGGATGCAACGCACTGTGGAATCAGGTAGCAGCACATAGCTTTCGGGTGTTCGTCTGAGCCATTCATGACGACGAACTCTATCAGCAAGTGGTGAGCGCAATCACCAGACGATTCGCCTCGGCGACAGGGGGGGATGGAAGAGCAATCCACTACGAACCTCTCGAAGCGTGGCCAGTGGATGAGCGGGGTTATTTCACCGAATGACGTGTTGCATGTCGCAGAGGCGGTGGCCATATCCAAATCCAAGCCGAGCGCTTGCTCCCTTCCGACCGACCTCTACCTTGTCACGCCAATATTTGACCTCTCTCTTTTATTTCTTTTTATTTATTTTATTTATTTGCATTTATTTGCAGCGTGGTGGATCTTTTTTTATTTATTTATTTATTTATTTATTTATTTATTTATTTATTTATTTACAAAAGTTGTACCCTCATGAACCTTTCCCGGTATATCGGACGCATTACATTTCCACTACAACGCGCATACCAATAAAGTACAGCACAACCGAGCATACCATGCAACGAGGGAGAATGCTTTTCTCACAAGACCCCAATCAAAAAAGCAGAACAGGTGCTGTAATGTGTTCTCAAAAGTCTAGTTACAAAGAAAAGAAAGAAAAATAAATGCGCGCGATTCGACGCGAGAGGTGAAGGTGTGACGCGTGCAAAGGCGGTTTTGCATTGCAAATACGAATACGGAAGCCCCCAAGCTAAATTCCAAACAAATGGTACAAATACTACGCCCATCTCCCAATCAACGGCATAATTCCCGCACCGCTATACATGGCGAGATAATAAGCCTTGGTGCGGGTAACGAGCTCGCGTATGCGTATGCTTTGTGTGAACTCTACGGCTATGAGGTTGATAAACGCCATGTAGAGCATGATGCCCGCGCCGTCGGAGTCGAAGATACCCTGTGTGATCAGCGCGGCGGTGGAGTCCGGGTTATAGGCAGAGGAGATGCCGATGCCGATGCCGATGCCGATGCCGATGCCGATGCCGATGCCGATGCCGGTGCTGATGCTGTCCAGCGGGGTCGTCAGGGCGACGATGAACGACATGAGGGCGACAGGAACGAGTGCATATATACTTCCGCGATGCGTGCGCCGAGGGCGAAGCCTATAGGAGGAAGAGGGACCGGGAAGGGTGAGCATGAGCTGAAGGGAATGACGGACGGCATTGGAACTTGAGAATATGCTAAATGTATATACATATCTTGACGCCGAGGACGATATCAATGATAACCGAATGGGCGGCGACGCCGACCTCAAGGATATAGCTCATCTTGTGCTCATTCTCAAGGAACACAATCCCTATGTCCGCCATGTGGATGGACGCAATGATGGCGATAGTTGTGCGGATAATGATCATTAAACGTATGCGTATGCTGCAAATGGATATGCGGCACGGTAATATCTGTTGCCACGTCCTCGGCATAATCCCCCATTCCCCCCTAGCGGCTGAGGAGGCCGTCAAAAGCGGCGTGATGGATGTGTATGTGTTATTGTCATTGATAGTGACGTAGGTGAGGACTGCCTCATCCGGGTGGTCGTGGTCGTAGTCATGGTGATGCTTTTCGTGCTTATGAGAACGTTTGGGCTGTGGGAACGGACGGGCTCCGGTATGTCGTTGCTGATACGTAGATGGTGTAGTCTCGTGCCCGGGCAGAGGAAAGGCAGGGTAAGGTCAAGCTCGTCATGGCTGCGGGGAGAATGTGAATAAAGCCTGTGGCGAGGATGACGTCTGTGCTGAAGTGCTTGCCTGGAGGTTGGGTGAAATGAGTTAGTTAGCTGGCCTCTTGATAAGCACAAAATCGTCGTCCAACTAATCCATCACCTACACGCACACAGCGTCCCAATCACTGCCATAAACCTATCCCTAATGTGATGAACGAGTCCGGTATTCTCAGCCCCGGGAACCGCGACGCTACGAGCGGGGTGAAATGTTAAGGCTAAGAGCAGTGGAACACCGATTGCTAGAGTTACATAAAACACGAAACACTAGTACGAACACCAGAATATAGTGATCATTACTAGCAATCTGGTCTTTGCCGATCAGAATGACAGCGTCCGCGTATCGAGTAAAGTAATCTCCACAAACGCAGACAGTGTCACTTCCGCCGAAACGTATATACTGCTACTGCCCAACTGCAAAGAGTATCTTCGTGAAAACCTGTGATGCTAATGCCAGCTTCAAATTGAGCCCCAGTTGTCATGGCGCCCAAGTCCGGTAGCATCGTTTTCCCGACTCAGCTGAGCCTTCCACTTCTCTACTCTAAAACCATCAAGGGACCTAAGGCCAAAGTCGCCCCCGCGTATCCTGGTCAAGCCGCAAGAATAAGAACAAGGCCACCCGAAATGACAACATACGATTCCGATCATGGCGATATGTATGAAATCACACCACACGGCTAATTATCCATCGATGCTTGAATTCTTTTCGTTTTTCTCGGTAGTTGTCCAATGACAACCAATTGGCGAGGATGATACAAATTAATACTGAATCATATTGTAGATATCGTCGAAGAAAAGACCATAGTTACTGAAAAATCATATTTTTGTCAGTAGGTGTGTGAACTTTGCTTTTAAATATTTATAGCATATTCTTGTTCACATTGCATACCAAGCACAAGCACAATAGATAAAAAAATAAAAAATAAAAATAAAAAACGTCACGCAAAGATATCAAAATAAGATATTAATTACAAGGAAAAGAGAGCTTTGAATGATTAGTCAAGTTTAGGTTTAGTTATATTTATTATAGGCACACAAAAACTAATTTCTTTCCATTTGGGAAAAGATGACATGAGCTATGCAATAAAAGGTTACCGTTCAATAAAATGTTACCCGTCAAAGCCATGCCGTTGAGATGTCTTCTGACCTAGGCAAGCGACACGTTTTGTGTCCTCCACGGTATTTGCTCGAGTACGGAAATTGCTGCAAACGTCAGCAATACCTTGCATCAACATTTCTGGCCTTCTGCCTCGTTCACGGCGCTCAATTAGCCACCATCTTGTCACGTGTGTGAACATCAATCAACAGCAACCGGGCAACTGGCCTTACGCCCTTCCCCAAACCATGACTACGATCACCGACCTCCCCACCGAGCTTATCCAACACCTCTCCACCTTCCTCAATTTTTTCGACCGGCTCTCCCTCATGGGAAGCACCCGCCGGATCCGCAATATCCTCTACCCGCTCCCAGAATCTTGGCGAACTATCGAGTTCGAGCGCACCTCCCACCTCAAAAGTCACGTCCTCGCACGCCTCCCCTACGCCGTCTTCAACACCCCGCAGAAACGCGCATGTGTCCGTCACCTGGTCATCCGCGGCGGCGTCCTTCCGGCTGAATACTTCCGTCGTCTCCTCTCCGACCTCCTCGCCCTCGAATCCATCGACGTCCGAGGATCCTACCCCAATATGATCCACGTCCTCAACTTGCTGATAGACCTGAACAGAGCCGAGTCCCCTTGTCTGAAACTCAAGTATTTTTACTGTCGTCCGACCTATCCCGATGCCAACCCCGGTCATGAGATGGTCAGAATCAACAAATTGGCACGTCGATTGTTTGGGGAGGAAGTCGTGGTGGATAATAGCTGATGTATGGACTCTTCGGTTTTGTATATAATATAGAAAAAAAAAAAGAAAAAAAAAGAAAGAAAGAGAAAAGAAAATTATAATGCTCCGTTGAACTTCTCAACTTAATGCAATCAGGGTTTGTATATAATATAGATACCTCTTCAATATAATTACTTGGTCATAGAATCATACAAAAAAGTTGCGTCAGGCTCTTTTGTGCGTCCGTTATTCTGAACTCGAACAAGTCACCGAACATAATGCTCCTACAATAAGAGCATTAATATCTTTCACCTTTCTTTTGGATGGAGTTCTGTGGTGGCTCTCATCTTCTCCTTTGATATTACTGAAAACAAAGATAATATAAACCAAATAAAATGGAGTTGGCGGAACTGTACTGAGTCGATGACTTGTATTCCGCGACTTAATGCGTTGTGCTTCACCGTCTTTCGACGTTTAGCCCTGTACCGAGTTGATACCGTACCTTTTATTATTATTATTATTATTATTATTATTAACCACAAATCCTTGGACGGTATCAAATTCGGAATCAAATAGACAATTGACCAAAGCAGTCGTAGTTGGAATTCGCAGGGAAAAAGAACGTAGGGTTGATAATAAATCTCTTTTGACTTTTTCATACGTCCAACTTTGAGAGCGATGTTTCGCTTCAGCCTTCCATGATAAAATAACGTGAAGTCTAACCATCTTTTGCGCTTTTATGAAATTCACGATACTCGACGAAGATGGCCATCGGTCACCTCAGGTGTAATCACTAGTGAAGATTTACTACGCCGGCAGATCTTTCAGAAACTAAAGCAAAAGAGACTGTAGCTTTTGTGTGCGGGAAGAGACGAAAATGAAACATGAGTACCGCAATATTGAGATAAAAATAATATGAAATAAGCACATAGGATAAACCTGGTTGACCTGCAGCAATTGTGAGCACTATGAAACCAACCATGACGTCCGCCACCCGCCCGTTTAGAGAGAGGTCGCGTTTGACCATAGGGGTGTCATTTGGATGGCAATCGCTGATAGGGGTGCTGTCAAGGCTTAAGATGGTGGATTCCAAAGAACATTGCCTGTGGGACAGCTGTATAGCAGGACATGCAAAGTGTGACGATAAGTATGTGTACCTCACAGCCGTAATCCGACGCGATGCACACCCAGATTTGCCGTTTCAAATTTCATGGCCCTGAAGCGTGATGCATCTTGTTATTGATTTTCGTCGACCTACCGCGAGGATTGTATGGATTCGCGTTGGGTGAAAGGAAGGCCGGATGGCAGCCCGCTGCAAAAGAAAGATGGGAGGAAGACGGTCTTAATGCCTTTGGAGGAATGAAAGTTCAGTACCTGTCAGAGACTATTCTATGGAAAGAAATATTTTCGCAACCTGAAGCTTAGAGATAAGTCGTGTGTGCGCACGAAGCTTCGCAGATGCGACAGGGGATGCAATCGACAATAAACTGGCAAAGCGTTGACTATATGACCCAACCAACTATTCTTGTCAGTCTTCGCTACCCAACGTTCTCATCGGCAACATCCCTAATTTGGCTTTTCCAAAAGCTGCAGCGCCACCTGGCAGGAGTATGTATATATACATTGCCAGGGGCATTAGCGTGATCAGGAACTCTCATTGCATCCGGTTCACGTTCATTACGCCAAAAATTTAATGAGGTTAGCTGGCTGGCATCCATCTTTTTGTTTTT
>RBNI01005406.1:0-12629 GCA_003990745.1 Jimgerdemannia flammicorona | reverse complement strand
AGGGGGGGAGGGGGGGAGGGGGGGGGTTATGCGAACTTATTACAATCCAGCTATTTCAAGGAATCAACCGTCAATTACGTCTGCGTCTCCGCCTCCGCAGGTACGAGCACCTCCTTCACCATCTCTTTCAGTTTCTTCTCGGCGAACCGCATCATTTCGTCAGTAGTCTGCGAGAGACTGTAGCTGACAAAGAACTGCTTATTGTATTTCATGGCTGCGGGTGAGGCGGTGAAGATGGAGGTTTTGATTGAGATGAAGAGTTAGGCATGCTTAATGAAGATGATCGAATGTGATGAATATGGAACACTTGCCTAACCGATGGGCTATGTTGCGGCTGGTCTCGGCGATATCCTTGCCCACGAGGGTGGTCGACGAGGCTGAAATTCCAGGCATGGCGAGCGACAGGTCGTTGAAAGCGCCGTCGGTCTTGCCGATCCACACAAAGAGCGAATCCTGCATGACAATGATCTGGATGTGGACGGGGTCGTCCATAAACAGGTGGGTCTGCTGGTGGATGGGGAAGGACGAGGGTTCAGGAGTTGCCATTGCGGAAGAGCTTTGAGAGGAACTTTTTTGCGTGGCTGAGTTAAACTCTGCGTCCACGTGGGAGGCTGTACTGCCATACTGACAGGCGACGACTTTCCTTTTCCTCCTTCCCCATCCCCCAGTCCCCCCTGCACAGCCCACACAAACCATGAAAGACTTCCTCGGGGTATTTCGCGGACCTTGTATAAAGAAGGGCTGCACCGACTGCCGCGAGTTCCACCTCGACAATCGTCACGGCACGGAGGCGTGTGCCTACTGCGGGCACCTCAACGACGACCACGACTCTAGGGCGCCGCCTCCGCAGCAGCAGCAGCAGCAGCAGAACAGTAAGTAACCTTCCGGTCGCGTTATTGCCGCGAAACCTCAACGCTTACAGATACTGTTTTCACAGTGATCTCGCCGGAACAAACTAGAATGTACTTAGATGACCAGAGCAATTTTTCGTCTACGTCGATGTCGCGCCTCCAAACAATGGCGCCCGCGGCGCCTCCAGTTGGCAGCGACGGTTTCCCCACCACTGGCAATCCCCAGCCAATGTACAACATGGCGACGCCTCCAGTTGGAAGCGACGGTTTCCCCACCACTGGCAATTTCCAGCCAACGTACAACAACATGGCGACGCTTCCAGTTGGAAGCGACGGTTTCCCCACCACTGGCAATCCCCAGCCAATGTACAACATAGCGACGCCTCCAGTTGGAAACGACGGTTTTCCCACCACTGGCAATTTCCAGCCAGTGTACAACAACATGACGACGCCTCCAGTTGGAAGCGACGGTTTCCCCACCACTGGCAATCCCCAGCCAATGTACAACAACATGGCGACGCCTCCAGTTGGAAGCGATGGTTTCCCCACCACTGGCAATTCCCAGCAAATGTACAACATGGTGACGCCTCCAGTTGGAAGCGACGGTTTCCCTACCACTGGCAATCCCCAGCCAATGTTCAACATGGCGACGCCTCCAGTTGGAAGCGACGGTTTCCCCACCACCGGCAATCCCCAGCCAATGTACAACAACATGACAACGCCTCCAGTTGGCAGCGACGGTTTCCCCACCACTGGAAATCTCCAGCCAATGTACAACAACGTGGCAATGGCTCCAGTTGGCGGCGACGGTTTCTCCACCACTAGCATGACGGCCCAAGGCGGACCTATGCCTCCCGGACAATTTCAAAACACGGCGTCGCCGTATGCCGGTCAGGGTGCCCCGGCGGGTCATGTCACGTACCCGAGCGGGATGCCACAATACCCACCAAACCAGAGTCAGCCCTACGGTCAAGTTCAGAACCAAGGTCAGGGCCCAATTCAGGCCTACGGCCAAGTCCAGGGCCACAGCCAAGTTCAGGACCACAGCCAAGTCCAGGGCCACAGCCAAGTCCAAGGCCACGGCCAAGTCCAGGACTACGGCCAAAGCCAGGGCCACGGCCAGGTCCAGGACTACGGCCAAGCCCAGGGCCACGGCCAAGTCCAGGGGCACGGCCAAGTCCAAGTCCAGGGCCACGGCCAAGTCCAGGGCCACAGTCAAGTCCAGGGGCACGGCCAAGTCCAGGGACACAGTCAAGTCCAGGGGCACGACCAAGTCCAGGATTACGGCCAAGCCCAGGGCCACAGTCAAGTCCAGGGGCAAGGCCAAGTCCAGGACTACGGTCAAGCCCAGGGCCATGGAGACCAGGGCTGGGGGTCGGGCCCGAAACACGGACAAGGGGGGAGCGGCGGGACGTTAATGTTCATTACCGACGATCCGCAGGAGCAAGGGAGGGATCGTAAGTTACCGACTTCCTACGTGAAAAATAGAAATGCGTAATCTCGTTCTCCTCCATCCCGAAACCGATCCTCACTGACGGATCTATTCGCCCCACACAACACAGCCATCCGAACTCACCAATCCAAGGCCTCGCTCGATACATCACAGCTTTGTGTGCTGTGCCACTCACGTCCGCGCTTCTACGACCAGGCCAAGGGCAAGCTGCACCCTTTCTGCGGTAAAGCCTGCGCTGAAAAAATGGCGGCTAACGGCGGCGGCGGTCGCCGCCCGGGCAAGTCGCCCACGAGACGCTCGACAGGTGGCTCTGACGGTGGGTCGCGCATGTGTAAGAACTGCGGCAAGAAGCCCGTCTACTACGATGTTTTGACGCACGAGGAGCACCCGTTCTGTGGCAAGACATGCGCACGCGAGTACGGCAACAGGCGTACGGATGATGAGGATAGGAAGAAGGGTAGAGATAGAGAAAGGGATGGGAGGGGGTCATGGAGTAAGTGGGGATGACTGCACCGAGTTGGGAGAGCTCGGCGGGGTCGGTTTGCGCCCGACACGACTGGTAGAGCTCACGGCGTCCTATAGTGGTGCTTCTGTCTCCGCTGAGGGGTTGTTTCGGCAGTTTATTGGGCATAATCGATATCTGTGGGCAGTTTTGTCGTTCATCGATTCTGTAAAACTGGCCCCATCTGTTTTTATTATGGTGCAGGCGCACTTGCCCAATCGTATTCTTGTACTTGTTTATTTTTCTTTTATTTTTGCCTCTTTAGTTATTTCAATTGCAATCATCACGATATATCTACACACCCTGTGCCGTTGTTTTGTGGCAGCTAAAGCCCAAGTTACAGTAGACAGAATTGGCCACCACCCTAAAACCAGGAGGAATGCATTATTTGTTATTATATAAATTAGATTCGCTGCTTACCGCTCGCCGTTTACCGCTCATCGTCAAGGTATAAGTGTATATATATAATGAGGACATCTTGGACGAACACTCGCCAGATTATTTATTTCAAGACAAAAGGAGGTGTGTGTAAGGGTACGATTTTCCCCTGTGGACAACTCGTCGCTCTTTGAATCCATTCTTGGCCACCATTCGTTTTTCAGGGTTCAGATGTATTTAATGCGTTTTATTTATTTATTTATTTATTGCATGACCCAATCTTTTTTGTAAAAGGGTTGGTTGACTGAAAGTTATCGGAGGGAGGGGCATTATGTAATTACAATGTGTTGGTTACGAAATCCACGGGACACCAAATCGGCGACGGATGCGCCAAACAAACCGACGAGAACGCAGGAAAAAAAAAGAGAGATCGCGGAAATGACCCAAATGTACGGTTACGGTTACACACGTAATGCTTGTCATACCCTGCCGTTCAATAAGCACCAAAATCGTTTACCTTAAACTTGTCGACCCAATTCAGCCCAGAAAGAGCCATACGGTACAAATCCGGGTATGTGTGTCCAAGGAAAAAAATAAAAATAAAAAATAAAAATAAAAAAACACAGGTGTGGCGCGATTGTGTTGGGTTGGGGATGCTCGACTTGGAATCAAAGCAAACGGGCCCCGGTTGTTTGTTGCTTTTGCTTTTGCTTTTACCATTCCCCCCTTCTGCGCAATCGTCTCAAGACCGCAGTCGTATTCGCTACGCCAAAGACCGCGCACGAACGAGGCCCGTCCTTTGCTTTTGGGACTTGTTCGCGACCCTTGCTCGCCCACACCCATGCCGTCTATTCGCGTTTCGGCCGATTTTTCTACACAGGCCCCTTGTGCTGCTTCCAGAAAATGTTCACAACGGCTGTCATTATTATTATTATTTTGTGCATGGTCCCGGAGTATCACTGTACTATTCGATAATACTCCGTCAGGGGGGACATCAGCGTTTATCTCTTTATCGGTATTGCAGCCAAATTTGGCTGCACTTCAATACCAATAGAGGGATAACAGTAATCCAATATCCGTTCCGAGGACCTCTTCGGGATTGGCGTACTTGATTTAATCCTCACCATCGTGCCATTTCTCCAAACACTTATACGTCAAATTGGATTCAGTCAGTTTTCCACCAACGCATTTCAAAATACAATCATTGCACACACCATACTATATACAACTCACAATCAAAATAAAAGCAAGATGGATATACGACCGCAATGTTAGATACAGAAGGCTTACAATGGGACAGCATAAGGGGAGGATACAAATTGCGCAAGTACGCCCGCACGAACAGCAGCCCAATAGCTGTGCGCGGGAGATACGAAAGGGTTACAAACATTACAAAAAAAATAAAAGAATGAGGAACAATAGGACAGCAATGGAATGCATGCTATTACTGCTAGAGAACGATATCGGTCATGTCTCCTTGGGGTTGTGCAAAGGGAAGAATACATGGGACACGTTGGCTGGGTTGGCCCGTGCGAGTCAGGTCAGGGGTCCGTGCCATCGCTTTCCCACATACAGACAATACTACTCCTCACATTTAGGAGGTCACCCCCTGCTACTGGACGACAAATTTAGGACCTCTCGCCCCTGAGCCTCCTGGCGAGCTGGATGTCTTTGGGCTGGATGGTAACGCGCTTGGCGTGAATGGCAGCAAGATTGGTGTCCTCGAAGAGGGCGACGAGGTAAGCCTCCGAGGCCTCCTGCAGGGCGCCGATGGCGGACGATTGGAAGCGCAGATCTGTCTTGAAGTCTTGGGCGATCTCACGGACAAGGCGCTGGAAGGGGAGCTTGCGGATCAAGAGCTCCGTCGACTTCTGGTAGCGACGGATTTCACGGAGGGCGACTGTGCCGGGCCTGAGTTGATAGGTGAGTCAAGAGGTTTGGATGTTAGGAATATGTGACGGTGTTGGAGACCGATGGTTTGATATGTTGGATTGGTTATTGTTATTGTTGTCAGTGCACGGGGTTCCATAAAAGGATCCCGGAAGGCGCAGTCCACCGGGGGAAGTCCGTCGGCGTATAGTTTATTTTACGTCACAAAGCCAAGCGAGTGGACGCAGTATAGGGGGGGCAATGAGCGATTGAGTAGAAATAAATACCTGTAGCGATGGGGCTTCTTGACACCACCAGTAGAGGGGGCGGACTTGCGGGCTGCATTTATGTGGTAAAGAGGTAGGTAGGGAAGTTAGGAATGGACTTTCGAGGCAAGCTGACTAAAGTGAACAACGAACGCAATGTAAATGGCAAGAGAGGTTACGTACCGGCCTTGGTGGCGAGCTGCTTACGGGGGGCCTTGCCACCAGTAGATTTGCGGGCGGTTTGCTGTGGGTGATCGTTGGGTGGTAATGTGGAGTAGAGATTGTGGGAAGATGAGGTAGTGTTAATGGGTGTAATGGGGTTGAGGGATGGTCGGTGTAATATTAAGTCGGGAAAAGGACGGTGGTACAGACAAAGTAAAAATACAACAGAAAAAACGACAAAAATATAAAGGAGAGAGTGGAGGGAGGGAAGCTTGCCTTGGTACGGGCCATGGAAGTTCTCTCGAGTAGTGTTAGGAGAAAATTTGTTTGTGTGTTTTGGTTCTTGGGTGGGGAAGGGGAGTTGTGTACGTTTGGAAGAAGAAGAGTGGCAAGCGACGCAATTTCATGGTGCAGCCATTATAAGAATTTTTGTTTTTGGGGGATCTCGATTTGTGGTCGGTATATGTGAAAACTCGAGCTGCTCAGTTATCTTCCATCCTCCTAACTCGCGGGCCAACCAATTTGGCCCAAATCGAACGACATATCTCGCCTCCAGCCGTCCCTACACCCTACTGGCCCATGGCGTGACGAATTGTCTCATGATTGGTGACGTGTGAGACGCCCTTGCCCCGTTGGCCCACGCCGCAGCAAATGTGTCATGCGACAAAGGAAGCATGTCTGGGAGATCTGGGAGATGAAGGGATAATTAAATGGTGGTGAGTTTTTTGAGGCGGCCGTGACTAGCTGAATCCTTACAATCGCCTAAATTTGGCTAATTCTCATGACGTCAGCCGCCCAATTGTGTGACGTGCAACCGTGCGAGCTTAAAAAGAACGCGAAGCACGAAACGCGACTTACAATGCCGCCCAAAACGAAGGGAGTACCTTTTCCAGAATTCCCCCGGACTGGTGGCGATTACAGGCATTGAGCAAGAAAAGAAGGTGCCCAAAGCCAAAAGGCAAAAGATTCAAGGTACGTTTGAAGGAAGAATGCTAACAAGTGGAGAAATATATTGTACAAGATGGGACGCTTGAATATTTGGAAATTATCCTACAGTCGACATCGAATTCGCCCGGATCGACAGTGCCTCATCATCTCCTTCAGCCTCATTATCTCTTGCCGCCGTCGAAACTCTTGGAGACTTTGAGGAGGTTGACAAACTCGTCTTCGGCGTTGTGCGGACCAGGATCATCGAGGCCAATACTACGACGGCATGGTGAGTTGAAATGAGAGCATCGTCATCAAGCGAGATTCAGATAACCCGTACTTTCGGAGCACGCTTATGGTGGAATCAATGGCAGCGCAGCAGGTGCGTTGATTTGGCGGAGGTGGTATAGCAGTGTTTATTGGGTTGGTACTAAGTCAGAATGTTATGAGTAAACATGGCGAAAGAGAAAGAATCAAAACTCCCCGATGATGATAAGACCGTTCAATACATCCTCTCATAGCTCGGTCACATCCACCGAGATATTGCCTCCAAACTCTCTCCTCTCATCGACCGCAACGAACTCAGGATCGAAGGTATATATATGTATATGTATGTAGCCCCCTTCCGACCTTTCCTTTCGCACCTTCTTTCATCACTATTTATCTACCTTGAATATTCCCTGTTTTTTGGTCCCCGCAGGCACCGTCACCGGCAACCGCACCGGTCGCAGCATCCCGATCAAACTTTTCCTCCTCGCCGCCACGTACCCTCGTTCAGTGGCTTACTACGACCCTCAACAGCCGTTGCCTGTGTATTGAGTTGCCCGATGTCGACGCCGGTGCATCAGGCCCCATGACCTCCAATGCAGCAGGTGCTGTGGCCGCCGGGGCATCAGGCGCCCTGGTAGCCGCTGAGGCGCATGCTCGGGACGAATGGGCCGAGCTGCTGCGGCGCGGGTAGCAAATGGATCAGAGAAAGAGCCAGGAGGCATTGGAAAGGATTTACATGTCGGAGGTGGATTTGAGCGGGTGACGATTTTTATCTTCGTTATTTTGGCGGGGATCCTTGAGAGCGGATGGCTGTGAGGAGAACCATCATGTTCCTTTGTGGAACTATCTTGTCGATAGTGGTGACTCGTTTTTTCGGGATTCCAACGTATTCTATCCCTTCCACTCCTCTCTCGACCACATCCATCTCAGCCAAGTATCCGCAGGCTCCGCAGCCCACCGCAGTTAGCACCGCCCTGCTCTCCTACCAGGAGCACCCGCCGGACCCGACCGAGGACGCGCCCGTGCAATTCTGGACTGTCAACAAGGACGACCAGGGCGAGCACTACTACAACATGGTCGCAGATATCGCGACGAAGAAGGTGAGATATTTAATGTCAATGTGAGAGCGTGCGAATTGGCGAGTGTGACTTAACGGAGGCTACATTCCGTGATTGCCTTCGATGACCAGAAACCGAGCCTAATGAAGGGCGGCATCTTAGAAGGTGAGGACTAACTCCCTGATACACCCTCATATATCGACGTATGACTCATTTCTCAACGCGCAGCCCCCTCCTAACCACACATCCCCCGTCCTCAACCTCCCCGTAGATGACAACGGGCCTTGGAAAGACCCTCCAAATCATTTCCCTCATCGCTAGCGATTCCACCGGCCTAGGTATTGTCAACAACCCGCCCCGCCGATAAATCCTATAGTAATTCCACTCTCATCGTCGTGCCGCTGTCCGTCATCGGGAACTGAGTGGTAGGTTGATGGCTCTCGTAAGAGGAACTATTCGAATCTTTGCCGATGCGTCACGCAGGACCAATTCTCATCGCATGTCCCTTCCGCCCGCGAGCTCAAGACCTATGTCTTCTACGAGTCAGACCGGAACGAATCCCCCGCGTTCCTCGCCACGCAAGACGTGGTCCTCACGACGTACACCGTGCTGTCATACCACGATCGTGACAAGAATAAGGGACTGTTCGATGTGAAGTGGAGGAGAGTCGTCCTAGATGAGGGGTGGGTGCGATGGTTATGTGACTTAGTTTGTGGAGTTATTTACAGGCGTTGTTGGTGACGGTGGTCAGGTCGTGTTTTTTTTCTGGATGCATGAAGCCGACCGTGTGTACCTTTGGTCGTTTCCATCTTTTGCTCCAGCCATGTCATCAAGAACCGCAAGACGAAGTTGGCAGAGGCGTGCATGAGCTTAGAGGCCGAACGGCGGTGGGTCCTGACCGGTACAGCATGTTCTTCTCTTCCTGATTTTGTATGCAATTCAGGTG
Source organism: Jimgerdemannia flammicorona (assembly GCA_003990745.1). Taxonomy (NCBI): domain Eukaryota; kingdom Fungi; phylum Mucoromycota; class Endogonomycetes; order Endogonales; family Endogonaceae; genus Jimgerdemannia; species Jimgerdemannia flammicorona. The sequence continues at coordinate 3,947 of RBNI01005406.1, read as the reverse complement.
TTGAGATTAGGCATAACCTCATTGGGTTTCTCACACCATCTACATACTTAATAATTTTTTTTTTTTTTTTTTTTTTTCTGTTTGTTCCCAGGCACGCCGATCCAGAACTCCGTGAACGACCTCTTCTCCCTCGTCATGTTCCTACGCCTCGGGCCGTTCGACAATCTCAGATGGTGGAGCAGATACTTTGTGAGGCCGTTGAAGCACGCCGTTTGCATCGCTCAGTATTTCTTATTGTGCCTATTTTCCCACCGGCTGTAGTTAGCCTTATATTGTGCTCTGACACCCGACCAATACCCCACTCTCCACCTACGATTTAATGGACCTCCTTCTCCAGGATCCCGAGGGCATCTCGCACCTCAAGCTCCTCATGCGCTTCGTCTGCCTGCGCTGTACCAAGGGCATGTGCTTCGACGGCTGCCCCATCCTCGCCTACCGGGGATCGAGTCCTTTCTGCATCGCATCGTGTTCACGGACGAGGTACCGCCTCTCGAAGACGAAGTGAAGAGTGCGGAATCAGAAGAGCAAGGCGCCGTGTGGAAGTTTACTAATTTTTGGCGGCATTGAGGTGGGTAAAAGGAAGGAAGGAAGGAAGGGGGAGGTGGGGGATGGTTATTTTGGGGTTGGGAGAATATGCTTCGTGAAAGGCTGGGACAAGAAAGGTCAGAAGGTTCGCACATGCCCAGACATCTTTGCGAGAATACTTGATACTGATATTCACGTTTCCCGACGCATTGCTGTGGGTAATGCTGCGACCATCACTGCCTTATTGCCAACACACTCAAGGCCATAATTAGGGAACAGACGGAAGACACGGTTGACATGAAGCGGCTGGTAGAGACGCTACAGAGCGCGATCGAGGATAACGAAGATTGGTGAGGGAGCTTGATGTTTCGGGTGGATATATATATGAAGGGAATGGTTCTGGATTAGCTCTGACCATATCTTTGTTGTTTACGCCATTATTATCTTATCTAATAGCTACAACTGCTTGGAAACGCTGACCAAAACCGTCATCACACCTTGCCAACACGTCTTCGACTGAGGTGGCCTGTTGTCTTCTACACCCTTGTCGCCGATCTTCAATTCGGACTGATTGAACACTGAGCCGATCCGTCACCATCCCTTCTTACATACATTTATTGCCAGCCTGCATCGAAAGGGTTCTTAATACCAAGCCCATCTGCCCCGTGTACTACGGCGCCATCAACCTCAGCCAGCTCGTCGGCCCTCTCCCGCCGCCGTCGGAGGTTGACGATGACATAATCGATGCGCTGTTGACGTTTCTGAAGGGTAATGCTGGTTATGGGAAGTAATACCTGGCGGTTTGTTTCGTCACCTCACTGGTCATTTAATAATTTTTGTTGCTGTTTTATTTTCTCTTTATTTCCTTCTGGTGACAGCCTCACAAACCAAGGATCGGACAACCAAATCCGTCGTCTTTAGCCAGTGGAACTCGTTTCTTGACGTCGTCGAGAAGGCTATGTTAGGTTCGATGGGAAGATGCAGCGGAAGAGGTATTGTAATATTTCAGAACGTGAGTGTGGGATGTGAACGAGTGGATGGATTGAGTCGGACATTGATAGACAATATTGGCCATTGCTAGCCAACATCACTAGAGCAGTGCCAAACTGGTGTCCCTGAGGACAGCTCCACCTAACAAAGTCTGGCAAACTTATGGGCGTGTGGACTCATTCGAGCCTAATATGATGCAGAAAAAGATATAGTTAGCAATGTTTTTTATAAGATATTGTTATTTAATATTATTTTGCCAAGTCTATACTGTCCTTTATATTCATATTGTTGTTGTTTATATCATTCAGATAACTCCAAGCAATTATCTAACATTTCTCTAAGAAATATGTTCTGGGTTTTGTTCATGTCTCTATTGATATACAGACTGTATTGCTTGTATTTAAATATATATTTTTTTTATTAAGCTTTGGATTAATCTAGCTATAAGTATTATATGTCTTATTGGTGTATATCTCTGAGATTAGAAAAATCTATTTTTTATATTCTTTTATCTTGAACAGTAGTTTCTTCTAAAATATTATATATATTTAGAGTATTATCTTATGTATGGTCTTGTTATTGATCTTTTTATGTTTTGTTTTCTTATCTATTTCACTATTATTGAATAGAAAAATAATAATTATATTAAATATTTGTATAAGTTATAAAGTAGTCTACTTATATATCTTATTGATTAGATTGTAGATATACTGATATATCTGTACTTATATATGTTATATAGAGTTTGCTTCTTAGCAGAAGTTTGGGTTATATAAGAGATTAAGCTATTAAGAGTGAGGTAGATATAGATAAGCTTTCAAGTATTCTTAGTACTGATTTTACTATAGCTATATATTAAAGAGTATCAGGTTTGGAAGATGTAAATGTCTGAATTTAAAGAGCAGACTACTTGATTCTCATAATAGAGAAACTGTCTTTCTTTTTCAGATCTAAATAAATGTCTATTGCTGAAGTTATCCGTTATATATAAGCTTGTTATATATCACAATTTACTATCTTTTTCTAGTTGGGTCAGCTATTATATTTCTTATAGTACTCATAATAAAGTAAAGGATATATCTTGAAATCTTTCTATTATAGATGGTCTTTTCATAACCATTATTGTTATAATAATTATAATAATTATTAGGAATCAGATTTGCAGTTTCTTTATTATTCTTATAGTTTGTGATTTTTTTGCTTATAGTTCTGATATTAAGGGTCAAGTAGATTATCAGATAATTATTTATATATATAGAGTTTGTATGAATAGAACTACAGATTCTCCTGGCAGTTCTGAACTCAGATTGTAATTATCTACTATTATTGCTTTCATAAGTAGAATTAGAGATAATACTAGATAAATTATCTAAGCATTATGTCTAAATATTTCTGTAAATAATAAAATTCTGAACTTAGATTGTCTTCTTGATAGTTTTATTAAAGATATTATAAGAAATATTTTTTATGAAGACTTAAGTCTCATTATCAATATATTCTCATCATAGGTACTAGAAATAACCAAAATTAGAAAATATATAATATTTTTTTTTTTCTGAAGATATATTCTTCTATGACTATAATATAAGTCTATAGTATTAAGTATATAATATCAAGAATAATATCAGTACTCTTAAATATATTCTAAATATATTCCATCCTAAAAATATATAATTTGAAATATATTCAAAAAAAGCTATTCAATAACTATTCTCTTACTTAGTCCAGTTCAGCTATTATTTCATAGTCATCTTTTACTTTGTATTTAGATATATAGATCTTTAGACTTCTCATCAAACTCTCTACTTTCTTCTTCTTCTTTACAAATATCAGTCTTTCTCTGACCTTTCTCTTCTCTTTGCTATTACTGCTCATACTTTTAGTACTGTTAATTTTCTACTAAATATCATCTTTATATATAGTAAATGAAGACTGTATTAATTATAAGAATATTCTGAGTAAGTTTATTGACAGCAAAAGTAGAGAATATACTTGATAAGATTAAAGATAAAGCAATAGAGTTAGTTTCAGTGAGTAACTATAATTTAAATATCAAATAATCTATTTAGATATAAGTCTCTAGCCCTAAGTAAAGAGATCTTATAATAATATAAATAGAAAGAGTAAAATATATCTCTGAGACCAAGTTGTGATATGAGCACTCTAGTAGGATCTTAAGGTTGGATCTTTTCTAGTTAATGTTACTTGCAATATCAATAAGGATGAGGTGAGAAGGGTATAATTATTAGAGATATTACTTCTGTTATTTAAGATCATTTTATTGCTTAGAGCTTGAGACTTATATGTAAATATATTTAGAGAATTGTATAGTAGATATGGAGATAAGAATAGAGGTATAATTAAAAAATATATAACTGATATTATAAATATAGACACTACTATAGAAGTACTTTACCTTTTTTTTTTTTTTT
>RBNI01005405.1:0-12629 GCA_003990745.1 Jimgerdemannia flammicorona | reverse complement strand
CAAATGGAATCAAAGTGGACCCCAGCAAAATCTCCGCAATCAAGAATTGGCCCAGACCCAAGAAGCTGAAAGACCTCCAGTCATTCCTGGGATTAGCAAACTATTACAGACGATTTGTTGCCAACTTCACCAAAATCACCACTGCTCTTACCCAAATGACCAAGTACAGCAAGAAAGAAGAACAACCCTGGACTGCAAAACAAGAGAAAGACTTCAACAATCTTGCAAATTGGGGACTCGAACAAGATACAGCCTTTCAAGCATTGAAAGATGCTTTGATAACCACTCCAGTACTTCAAGCAGCAAATCCTGCCCTACCATATGAAGTTACCACCGATGCCTCTGATCTAGCTCTTAGAGCAGTGCTTATGCAAGAAGGATACCCTGTGGCCTATCACTCCCGCAAGTTCAACGATGTCAAAATCAACTACGCAACTCATGAGAAGGAAATGTTAGCCATCGTAGACACTCTGATCAAATGGCGACCATACCTAGAAGGAGCACACTTCACTGTATTGACTGACCACAAGTCATTAGTCAACATCAAGACCCAGGCTACCCTTTCTCGAAAGCAAGCCAGATGGATGAAAGTCCTCACCAACTTTGACTATGAAATCCAGTACTGCCCTGGCAAGGAAAACATTGTTGCTGATGCAATCTCCAGACCACCTATTGAAGAAGTTATCCAAACTCTCACCCTGGTTACAAACTCCATCATGGAACAAATTATCACAGCATGTGCTAATGATAAAGAAGCTCAAGCACTCCGAGAAATCCTGAACAGTGATGATACTGACAAGTATACCCGGTATAATCAATACCAACTCAAAGATAATACTATCTACTATAAGGACAGATTGTATATTCTAAACAACCGAGACCTCCAAAGGACTATCCTATTCGAATGTCATGATGCCCCTACAGCTGGACACTTAGGATTTGATAAATGCTATGAAGTTATCTCCCGAAACTTCTATTGGCCCCGAATGGCAGATTAACTCAAGACCTACATCACTTCCTGTGATGCCTGCCAACGGAACAAGTCCTCAATACTAGCAAAACCTGGTCTACTCCACCCTATCCCAGTACCATCTGCTAATTGGGAACAAGTCTCTATGGACTTCATTGTACAACTACCCCAAACCAAGAATGGGAAAGACGCAATTGTTGTCTTTGTGGACTATCTCAGCAAACAAGCTCACTTTGTACCAACCACCACTACTGCAACAGCACCAGACATAACTATACTCTTGTTTGACAATATCTTCCGCTATTATGGTCTCCCTAAGATCATTGTTAGTGACCAAGATCCGAAATTCACCAGCCATTTTTGGAAAGCCCTCCATACACACCTTGGAACAAAACTTGCACTATCTACAGCCTTTTACCCTGAAACTGATGGCCAAACTGAAAGAATGAACTGAACTCTGGAACAAATGCTAAGAAACTATATTTCCTACAGACAAGATGATTGGCACAAACACCTCACTGCAGTTGAGTTTGCCTATAACAACAGCAAGCAAGCCTCTCTTGGAATGACCCCATTCTTCGCCAACACTAGACAAAACCCAAACACTTCTCTGACACTCATCCGAACCACTGAAGAACCCTCTACAGTCGAAGCTATTGAAGAATTCTTACTCCGAATGTGTAATCTAAGCCAGATTGCAATTGAGAATTTATCACGAGCTCAAGAACAACAGTCACAGTATGTTAACCAACATCGCCAAGAAGAAACCTTCGATATTGGAGAAAAAGTTCTACTAGACATTCGAGGATACCGAGTTGACAACCTCAAGCACAGACCATCTACAAAACTGAATAGCAAGTTCATCGGACCATTTGAAGTTATTTCACAAGTCTCTCCAACCTCCTACAAATTGGCACTACCAGATACCATCAAGATTCACCCAGTCTTCAATGTCCAACGTCTCAAGCGATACAATGACAATGATGACGAACTGTTCCCAAACCGAACTACAAAACCACCTGCACCTATCATTATTAATGACTAAGAAGAATATGAAGTTGAACAAATCCTCAACAAACGTGGCCACAAGAACCACCCTGAGTATCTCATTAAATGGAAAGGTTATCCGATCCATGATGCAACATGGGAACCCAAGACCAATCTCCAGAACGCTACTGACTTAGTTCAGGAATACAATTTCTTGAACAACTGAAATCTGAATACTCCAACATCTATCAGTATACAACATATACTACTCCCTCGAACACTATAATTATCATGAATCTAATCAAGAACTCAGCAAGACAGAACAAAATTAGAAGGTCCCGATGAGGACGTCGAAAGCTAAGAAGGGGAGAGTTGTAAGCGCACAACCTCCAAGCCACAGAAATCACATGCGATCTCCGAATAAATCTGGAAATCACCTGCAAGATCATGAAGCTGAGTCAAACAGAAGTCACAGCGCACAAAGCTGAGTCAATACCAAGTCACAGAACACAAGATTCACACAAATGGAATCTTACCAATCCAGAACAAATGCATATATACCCAGCCCCGAGATGCATCGAAATAGAGAACCAAAACAAACAACATCCACAACTTCCAAACACACAAACATAACCACCAAGATCTACAACTGCATTCGTGCTGACATTTGGAATGCCATTGTCAACTGAGCCACACCCTCTCTGCCCCTCATGAATATCTACAGCCAAGCACCTCTCTACTTTGTAGAAGCCCGATGGAATGCCCTGAACATGCTTAATGAGGTCCACCAGATTGGACAAATCTCAAGCTACTACCAGATCGGCCGCCTCCTGGAAGACATGGTTGAACACCACCATGATACAGACATTACCCAGATGTCTCAACACCAGAAGCTCATTGCCCGCAAACACCGAGAACTCTTTTATGAGTATAGTACCTTTATTCCCCATCTCTGAATCACTACCAGCAAAATGGTTGCCACCCTATCCTATGGCCAAATCAATGATATGATACAAGAACTCAACCACAAGTACCTTGAGTATGTTGAAACCACAGACAGAACCTTCCCACACCCCGATGATCACATCCTGCAAATGCCCCAAGTTGGATATGCTATGAAGAACATCTACGATATAATCAACTTCGACAAGGACAAAGCAGAAGACAATGATCCTTCCAATGCCGACATGACCTCAAGCCAAGGATCTCTTCCAACTCTGATCACACCACCAACTCTGCCGATGAACTTAGAACAGTTCATAACCACATACAAGACTTATTGGGACAATGACCACTGGTACGAATACCAACCTGCATTCACCCCCGACTACTTCAACTATAATGAAAAGACTGGAGAACACAACCTGTACCTTCAGACAACCCTCGAGATTGAACCAACCACTCCACCACCCGAGTACGAGTGACATGAACCACAGCCGCCAGCTTACTACAACCCCGCGACTCATAGTGCTGTAACCTATAGAAGGTATGCAGACAGCGAATCTGATGAAAGCGAAGACAACGCACCCCTCCTTCACCCACCAACACCTTATCCAGCATATGAGACAGATGATGCCATCTTGTGGGATGGAGATGAAGTCCCAATGTATTATTACCTCAGTGAACAAGGAGAAGTAATCCGCGAACCACTCTTCCTAGATGACTACTTCATCAGAGATGATGTCATCAATGGTGATATCATCGAAGACTACCCAGATAGTGCCTAAACCATAAATAGCTTAGCAGTCATAAATATAGTTTGATTAGCCTTGTACGATGTAACTGTGAACTGACTCAGCAGTCAGATGATCTCTTAATATGTCAGATCACACTTGTACTACGTGACTGCATTCCGACTCAGCAAGGTACTTAGTGCTACACCCATATTTAGCATAGTCCAGATAGCCCCTCACTAGTATAAATACCCCCTCCCCCAGACCTCAGAATCTCAGACCTGAACAATCCGAACACAACTCCTGAGTACTTCCCCACAATACCCCTTTACACAAATATCCCTAGTATAGCAATATCATGAATAGCAAATAAACCTATTTAATAACCCACAAACCACTCTTAAGTAAATCCGCTCCCCGTTAGGTCCTACTCCTAACTCTGTCACGAAATTTCCTAATTGAGTATTGTCTGCAGCGATATGCCAATTCAACTAAGCTGGTCTTAGTTTCCTGAACTTCCTGAAATACAGAAAATCCTGAACATCTAGAACCAGTCCAAGAAAGGACTTTGGTTGAGACGTCAACCCGATCTTGAAATCAATAAGCATAGAGGATGTACTCCATATGAAATTGATCTTGACCATAAGAAAACGGTCTTCCAGAAAATCCAGAACTTCTAGAAAACCCTTCCAGAACTACGTAACGGTTACCCTAAAAAGAAACCCTCTTACAGGGGCTCCCGGGGCTGGACCAAGGGCAAGCATCCACCAGCACAGCCTAGCAGTATGAGGTCTTAGACCAAGGGTTCACCCAACCGTATGCTCACATCACATCAGGATATGTCGGGCACAACCTTTCTCTGCCCACACACACAGACAACAATATCATCCTGGTAATGTTTTACATCCCAGAAAGGAAGGGCCCAACCTGGGAGGACAGCGGTGGAGTCTGGTATGACCTCACCTATGGTTTTGGGGTTCCGTTTGTGGCCAACATGGCCATCCTATTCTAACCACATGACCACCATGGTACCGTCATCTTCGAGGAGAGCTCGGACACAACAGTCGTCATACTCACAATAGATGATAGACTCATCAAGGTCTGAGACTGGTGGGTGAAGCAGTTTTTATGAAGGTTAGGCAATCTTTCGTGAGGGTCAGGCAATCTTTCGCGAGGGTCAGACAATCTTTCATGAGGGTTAGGCAGCTATTTTGCATGGGTTAGGCAGCCATTTTGCGCAGGTTGGGCAGTCTTATGTGAGGGGGTTGGGCCGGGCACCTCTTATGTAGTACTAGCTTAGCCGTTATATAGGGCCCTACCGGCCCCTCGGCCCTGCTCTGTAGCGCTGCCGGTGCGGTGCTGTAGTACAGGGCCGGGGTGCCTGTGGGACCTGAACCGGTGACTTCGACCACTGGAAATGCCCTCTGACCACCGGAAATGCCCTCTGACCGCCCTCCGACTGCTAGAAGCACCCTCCACCCTGGACTCCTTAGCAGCTTGAGGCTGCCCCCACGCCGCTGGTGGAGGACTGCAAATTTTGCATACTCCCTCCACCTGCCCTGTACGTCCTGGACACTTGCGGCTTAGGGCTGCCCCTTGCTACCAGCGGAGGGCCACAAATTTTGTGTGCTCCCTCTGCCAATCCCATGCCCGCCAACCCACCAACTGACCCTGCCCACTGACCCAGGCGCTGACAGCTTGGGGCTGCCCCTCACTGCTGGTGGAGGGCCACAAATTTTGTGTGCTCCCTCCGCTGACCTGCCGACCTGCCAACCCACCCACCAACCCAGGTACTGGTAGCTTGGGGCAGCCTCTCGCTACTGGCTGAGGGCCATAAATATTGTACGCTCCCTCCGCCGCCACTGCCAACCCCACCCACTTGGGCCGCAAACTCTGGACCGAGTCCTCAGGTTTTTTTTCCCTTTTTTTTTTTTTTTTTTTTTTTTTTTTTTTTATTAATTTGAAAGGTATTAATTTGAAAGGTATAAAATATTCCACAAGGCCAACCAACTTGTCCACAGTTCCGCCGAATTTTAGTGGCCCAAGCCCTACCAAGACTTCAGACACATACATGCCTGGATTGTCTCAGCATTCAGCGCACACCTCTTTGGGGCAATGAGGTCCATCCCACCTAAGAACACCCACTTGACAGGAGCACTGGAGGCAGGAATTGCCAGATAGTCCCGAGCCATACCACACAGGCTGGGGAAGTCCGTTTGATGCAGCTGCACACCCTGGTGGGTAGAGTAGTGGTTAGATTGGTGGGTTAAATTAGCCCAACGCCCACCTGACAATGCCCACCTGACAACCCACCTTCCACCAGTTGAGCACTTCCATGCCCTCCAGCAGGACCACACGGTCGCTGGTGAGGTAAATGGTAAGTTCGTCTATTGACAGCAGCTCTTTCACTGATGGTAGCTCTTCTACTGATGGCTCCCTCTTCCTCTTTCTGCTGAAGTAAATGTGGGACAGGAGGGATCTCTCGGCATATTCATCCGGACTTCGGCCGGAACCTTGCAGCAGTGCGTAGTTTTTTCAGTACACTTCAATTATGGCCTATTTGGTTCTCTCAATGAAGTGCTGCTCCCAGCCCTGATCTTTATGGTATTGTAGCTTTAAGCACGGGTCCAGCACTGTTCGAAGAAAAGGAGAGTGAGTTTTTGCGGGGTTTCCTCTGCTTTGGAAGGGGCAACGGCCACACACCAACATTGACATACCTATACTGATTGAGTATATGGTGGTATCTGTTTGGGAGTAGTACTTTCTGAGCTTGCTTAGAGCAACCTCCATGGCATCTCTCTGATCCGGGCTTAACTGCAAATCATCACAACCCTCTAGCCTATCCTCGAGCTTGTCCTCTAGCTGGTCAATCAGAAGGTTGTATACTGGTATCGCAGAGCTTATTGTCAGGGTCGTTTGTTTGACTATATCCTTCGTATAATCGTTGAAACACTGGCAGTTATATGTGGTGAGATGTTGCATTGTGCAGAGGCAGACAAAACAAGTGTGGAGCCAGAGCAACCACCACTTACTTCCAAAACTCTGACAACATTCCTAAGTACATCCCACTCGCTTTCACCTAGAGCCTCGGCCCGTATTTCCTTGTTGGCAGCCATCGTTGAATCTATTGGCTTTTTTTTTTTTTTCTTTTAAATAAATCTTCCATCATCTGAAACAGTTGCTTCAGCCGACCGAAGAAAAAGGATGCATACCACAGCAAACTCCAGTGTGCGCTGGATCATTGCAAATGTTGAGTTCCAATACATACAGACGTCCAATATAAGCTCTTTCGGGGCTAAACTGATTGCCCTACACTGTGCAGCGAAGTTTGTCTCGTCATTGTGGGGACAATCGGACCAACACAACCAGTTTACGCAGCTTGGAAATTATACTCAGGGCCCCTCCTCTCTCAGATGTTTTGTCTACATGCGTAAGATAGTCCTGAACAGCGAGGTTCAGTATGTGGGCCTGGTATCGCACACAGCAGCTTTCTACACCAAAGGCCACGTTTTCCTGTTTGAGGCTGGCCACTAAAACCCGGAAAAATATTGAGTTGTTTGTAGCATTGTCCGTTATAATGGCCAAAATCTTTACTTGAAATATTCGGTTGGCGAATTATGCAAAAATAAATAACCAACAAAATCTGTTTTGTTTAAGGACCTCTCTCAAAATGCCGACCTGATGGCAAGTCCCTCCTTTTTTTACCTTGGTTGTGATCCCAAGCTCTCGGATACAACTAATAAAAGCATCTGCGATGTTGTCTCCAGAATGAGGGCCAGCAAGTTTGATGAAGTTAAGGGTGAGAGATTTAAGCTGCCAATCGAGGTCAATCCAATGACCAGTAATGCCCAGAAACGAAATTGCATTGGGGGATGTCCATGTGTCAATCGTAAACGAAATTTTGCCTGCCAAATTCTGCTTATTGAATGTAAGGTTAATTTGGTGAGCTCTTTTATATAATTCAGCTTGCAAAGGTCACGGTGCTGCCTTTATTTTACCTGAAGTGTCTGGCAGAGATTGTCATGCTCCTTCCTATAGGCCTTCAGGACATCTTTGTGAATAGTATCGGCACTTGACAAATATAAATCATGCTTGAGGAGGCCAAAGATACTATGCAATTGATCACTCTCAATGGTTGTAAATGGCTGGTCTGTGCACACAATCCAGCGAATGAGCCGATTTTGAAATTCTGCCGAAGAGTATGGCTAAATATTTTTGATTAAATGGCATTGTTGGTACAGAAATGGTTGGGCAATCAGATAAATATACCCACCACAGCTTGGATGTCGATTTTATTTGTCTCCGTGTTCTTTTTGATTTTGTCAGAGTGTTTGTCTTTTATGTGTCGATTCATGTTCGAGGTTGTACCACCAAGCATTTTGAACTTCTGGCTGGTGCAGTTTATGGGAGTGGATGAAACAATATCATGTGTGTGTCAAATGAGTCAATAGGTGTATCTTAATTTTTTACCTGCAATAATTACAAACAACATCATCTCCTATCTTAGCACAATGTTGCCAGATTTCGGAGTGAGGATTGCATGGAAGGTGTGGAGCTATCAGGGATGTTTGACTTGAAGTATCATCGGTACTGTGAACTGTTGAAGACTGATCTGTTGACATGTGTGTTTGCGTGTTTGCATATGCATGTATGTATATTGTGTGTGTATTATGTTGTGGATGCGTCCGGCATATGAGTCATGTGGAGGATTTGGATTGGAGGATTCGGTTGAAGGATTTGGATTCAGATTCGGATTGGAGGATTCGAATTGGAGGATTCAAATTGGAGGATTCAAATTGGAGGATTTGGATTGAGTGATTCGGATTGAGTGATTCAGATTGGGGTGGTTCGGATGGGTGATTTGGATGGGGCAATTCGGATGGGGTGATTTGGATTAATCCAAGTTGATTCGGATGGCTTCGGATTTGAGATTCGGATCAAACCATCATGTGACGAATCGAATCCAGATTTGATTCGAATTGACTCATTCGGAGCACTAAGTAAAACTATTAAATTTTAGCAGAAGTTGATATATTATCTTAGTAGTAAGTGAGTTGGAAATTTATATTTAAATTAGATCAATTAAAAATATTATTTGAGTTTCTCTAATTAATTTAATTGATTGAGAATATTAGAGTCATAGTGAAGATTTCTCAAATATAGCAAAAATGTAAGCACACAACCTCTAAGCTACCAAAATTGCATGTCATCCTCAGAACCAATTTGGAAACCACATGTAAGACTATAAAACAAGTTACTGAAGAGATCATCTAGTTATACAAAATATACCAGCAAGCACAAGAACCTACTGCCAAGACACAAGAATATCTGAAGAAGTACTACAACTATAAGACTGTCTCTAAACCTCTATAACTAGTTTGGTATACTGTACTATTACAAAAGAAAACTGAAAGTACCAAAATCAAACTAAGACAAGAAGAACCCTATCTCATCCATCACAGGTTTATGAACTATACTTATCAACTTGTGACCAAGATACACCATAACTATATAAGACCTCATTACTTAGCAAAAGTAAAATACATTTGAATAACTCTATTCACTCTATCTGTATCACCTCTATTGGAGAATAATGAATGCTTCATCTGAACTCAAGAAAGCTGACATCTTCAAAACCAATCTTAAGCCATCTATGTGACAGATATTACTACTAGAAATTGCCTCGCATTATAGAAAATATCATTTCCAAGAGATTCAAACCCCCAGCCATAACATTGGAAGCCCTTGCCCTAGACAAGAATGGCCAGTCCTTGCAAATGCACCAGAAGTCCAAAAAAAAAGAGAACTAAGACTTGTTATCCTTGTATACTACCACCACCAAGGAAAGTCTTAATCTTACAAAAGATAGAAGTGACAATACCTTGGAAACTCACCTTTCTCCTGTACAATTTATGTTACACAAACTTCAAGCAATGGTTTTTGACACAACTCGAAGAAAAGGTACTACATATAAAAATATCATCAAGTAAGAGTTCTGAAGGGCATGCTGGATTGGGTGGACCTGAGCTTTCAGCTAGCAGTATGTGGGGAGAGGTTATGGATTGGGGATAGGGGCTTTTGGAGAGTTGAAGGGTGGTGAAGTCTCTGGAGGAGGAATGGTGTCAGGTAGATCTGGGGGAAGGCCTAGTCCCTCCAACTTTGCCGACAAGGTGAGGGCAAGTGGATGGCCTGCTGGAACCAGGGCTGGCACTGGACAAGACTAGCATTGCCCTCAGGTGAGAGGTGTGAGTGTAGGGGCTGGAGGAGCTATGGCTGGGGGTATGACTGTTGATGGGAGTGTGATGGGGAATCAGGAAAAAAAAAGAGATGTAATGGCTGATGGCCAGGTAGGGCAGGGGTTCCCAATGCGGAAGGGGGACCTGGTAGATGATGTAATGGGGCTGGCAGTGGCCCCATTGCTCAAGAAGTTAATCTTGGAGTTTGTGACTACTTTGTGCTTTTGGGGCTTGGCAGTGATAGTGAGGATGGTCCTGGGGCTTATTTCGAAGCAGGTGGCTGGAGCAGTCTCAGTGAAGTTCCTAAAGAGTCTGGAGGGGGTTGAGGTGGGCTTTGAGGAGGTAGGCCCACTGGATGAGGCCCTGAAGACTGGAGTAGTGGTTGGGGAAGTGGTGGTCTCCATGGTGTAGTACTTAAGGTGGGACCCCAGAGTGATGCAGCTTCTGGTGAGGGGGGTGCCTATGGTAATAAAGGAGGAGACTAGGAGGAGGGTGGAGGAGGTAATGGCAGAGTATGGTGACATGGTGGATATTGGCTTCCAGATGTGGGAGGAGACAATATTCAGGATGAGCAATATCAATGTCAGGATTCAGCTGGTAGGGAAGGAGGCTACAGAGAAGCAGAGTGACTGGCCCTTGATGCTAATATGGGGGGCTTTTGTCTATAAGGTGTTGAGGGTGAAAGAGAGTGAAGAGGAGGAGGAGGACTTGTTGGAGGCTCTGGAGGGGTTGAGTGGTGCTGTGGAGAGGAGGGTGAAAGCCTGGAAGCTGTATGAAGAGTCAATACATCTGGAGGTCATGGATGGGAAACATATCCATTCTAACTGGAGGCAGTGGGAGCAGGCCCAGGGGTGCAAGAGACAGAGGGAGCTTTTGGCAAGTATGAAAGGAGGGGTAAAGAAGAAGTTGGATGGGGCTGAGGAGTCTAGAGGCATCAAAGCCAGCATCTGGGTTAGCAAAGAAAGAGAGGAGGTTGAGGTGAACAAGGAAGAGGCTGGGAAGGTGCTGGGCAAGGATCTCTATACTGATGGTATATTCGAAGTTTGGGAGCAGAATCTGATAACACTCCCCCCCCACTTATCAAGAGGGAAGAGAGGGGCAGTGGAGGATGTGCTGATGCAGGGGGCCCAGTGAGTTCACTTTGAGGTCTCAGATGTGGTGAAAGGGGGCCAGGTGGTAGCAGTTGATAAGGATGAGCTGGTGGATGTCCCAGAGGAGGAGTGGGATGAGACTGCCAGTGTGGGAGCAGATACCATAATGCTGGATGCAGGGCAGCTAGAGACTCCTGGAGGGAGGGAGGTGGGGAACCTGTTGTAGATAAGTAAGGTAATAGATAACCTTATAGCTGAGGAGTTGGGAGAAGTTGAAATGCATATGATGCTGGAGGAGTATTGGACACAGATTCTGTGTGGGGATGGAGTGGTGGAGGCTTTGAAGACAGAGATACTTGTGATTTTTAAGGAGAAGAAGGGATATGTAGTGGATGAGGTGAGAGAGGCTGAGTTAGTGATGGTTGCTGGTGAGTGGGCTGCTTATTGTTGGGCAGAGCATCATGGGTTGCAACTCTGGCAGGAGACATGCCTGGAATATTAGGAGGACTTTGAGAAAAAGGAGGATGGGGCAATGGTGGAACTTCTGGCTGGGTTGGAGGCACAGGTGACTAAAGAGAAGGTACTGGCTGCAGAACATGACTTGGACTTGGCACAGGAGGAGCTGAATGCAGATTTGTAGAGGGCACGATTGACAAACAACATTATTCCTTATGAATAGTACAACTAGCATTTTTTCTCTGAATGTGAATGGGCTTTAGGAATTGGGATGGCATAGGAACATTTTTACTTGGCTTAAGGAATTGGAGGCTGATCTCTTTTTACTGCAGAATGTATGGTGTGAGGATAAAGAAGATCAAGTAGAGTAGACTAGAGAATGGAGAGGGGCTACTACTTAGAATGGTAGAGTGGCGATTCTGGTGAGAAAGGGTAGAGGGGACTTGGGTGGAATTCAGCACTGAGGGGACCATTTGGTCTGGGGAGAATGACACTATCCTGGGTGGGAATCAGTGAGGGGTGGCTCCTGCTACTGCCCTGAAGTTAGGGGCAAGCAGATTGAGTGGATTAGGGATCTGTTGGAGGAGGGTGTTTTCTTGGAAGAAGGTGTCAATGTTCTGGGAGATGACTTTAATATGGTACAGGATCCATGACTGAATAGAACTGATAGAGGAAGGAGTGCAGGTGGGAGGAGTGGTGGATTGAATAAGTGGGAGGAGTGGTGGACTGAATAAGTGGGAGGAGGTGGAGTATCTTAGCTCCTTAGGAGATATGGGCAGAATACAGTAGGGTGACAGGAGGGTCTATATACACTGAGTAAATGGACTGGGTATAAGGATTGACTGAATTCTGATAACCAAATGTTGGGGTGCTGATGTTTGGAGGACTCTGGAGGTAGAGTGGTACTCTTGGTCTAATCACTGAAGGCTATTGGGGCAGGGACAGTTTGGGGGGAGTGGAGATGGACCTGGACATTAGTACCTTAACTCCTTCCTGCTGGCCAAGAAGGGGTTGTGGGACCCATGGGTAGAGGATGTCCAAGTAAAGATCACTACCTGGATATACAAGGGAATATCTATGGATGTTTGGTGGATGAGATTGAAGGAGGCTGTGAGGGTTTATTGGGGAGGAGCTGATAGGGAGACTGGGAGGCAGAGAAGGAAGTGAGTATGGTGTGCTTCTAATAGGCTAATTAGATTGCAGATGGAGTGGGCTG
>RBNI01005404.1:0-12631 GCA_003990745.1 Jimgerdemannia flammicorona | reverse complement strand
AAAAAAAAATTTATGAAATTTTTACCAAAGGTAGAATTATTATATAAAAAATTATTGGTAAATTTTTTTTTTAAAAGCTATTATGATTTTAAAAGTTATAAACTTTTAAAATCTTACCTCTAAATATAGGTACAAAACAGTCAAAGAGATATGGAAAAGAGTAGACAGAGAAATATAGAGACTATACCAAATCAGGAAAAAGGCTAAGGATTATATAACTAAGGTACAGGCACTATAACAGAATAATGCAAAAAAGATTCACAAGCCTCTGGAGATTATCAAGATAGGAGACAAGGTCCTGATGTATTGGAATATGGTAGAAGCTTCATGGTTATGAAAACTGAAGCCTAAGTAGAAAAGACCTTATCTTGTGTAAGATATAAAAGAGACCACCTTTTGGCTATAAAAACTCTCAGACATAATCACCCCTACTACCATCTACTGAAACTAACTCAAGAAGTATTATGGCTAACCAATAGAGTACTGCTATAGCCCTTAAGATCATCAGTACTATATAGTGAGCCATAGAAAGACAATGATATACTACTGAGCTACTGATCATGGAAGAATCCTTTGACAGTATATAGAGTATAGTCTAGACACATCTATCATGAATCTCACACTTTAAGACCTACCAGAACTGAACTGAGTTTCAAGAATACTTCAAATTGAGACAACTACTGAACTCACAACCAGATATAGGAAAAGAAGACTAAATTAGAGAGTGTTAGCTCTCTTCTACTCAAATTACAACTACCAAATAAATCAATAAAATATTTAAGGAAGATAAGCCAGCTCTAGCCCATCTTCATGGAGTAGTTCCAAGAGACTTTGGATATATCAAGAGATAACACTGGAAGTATATAATGATACAAATTGAACAGTATAAGGAGATACAAATTGTAGAAGCTTGGGAGTTTGAATAGGATATTTTAGAGATAAATTATCTATTCAGGTGGAAGTTATGATGGTTGATCTAAATTAGAAATATGAATTAGAGAAATTAGACATTTGATCATAGTACCTGAACCCAATTCCCAATATAGTATAGCCTTATAAATAGCAGTCATTGTTATTTTGCAACTGTTAAAGTTTTTGCAAATATTGAACTCTTTGCAGATATTGAAGATTTCACAGATGTTGAAAGATTCAATACTTGCAAAAAGTAACTCATAACATAGTCATAACTTAGCCACCTTATAGCTAGCAAAACTTGTATAAATAATCCAGTATCTTAGAGTGAATAAACCTCAGATCAAAATAGTTTAAAGCAAAGAGAAAGCAAAGGAACTAATAAGTCTGTAGGCAGATATACTTCAAACTCACCCACCCCTATATCTAAGAACTCTGCAGAGCCAAAGAAGATCAAGTTTTTAAGATATAGAAATCCAATATACTTCTAAGGTTAAGCATCTATTATATTATACCATATAGGGGGAACAAATATATAAATATTGAGATATAAAAATTTGAATAGATATTTTTATATCAAAAATAACCTATTCAGGGGAAAGATATAATATATAGTATAAAATCAAAATAGGAAATAAATATTTGATCATAGCATATAAATCTGATTTCCTGATTTATTATAGTATAGCCTTATAAATAGTAGTTATATTTAAATAGTTATTCACAAATATTAAAGTTTTCACAAATGTTAAACTCTTAACAAATGTCAAGATTTTACAGATATCAAAGATAAATATTTATTAAAGAATGACTCATAACTTAGCCATCTTATAGCATATAAATCTATATAAATAACTCTGTAATTTAGAGTGAATAAACCTCAGTCAGTTCAATTTCAAAAAATAAGTCTTTTTTATATATTCTTTTCTCCTTTATATGAATTTCAGAATCTACCATACTTACATAGTTATGTATCCACTATGTTATACTATATAAATATTAGATAGTAGTATATTAGTAGAGTATAGACTAAGTTTATTATTCTTTGAAAAGTTGAGAATATATTACAGAGTCCAAAGAACATTCAGAGATATTCAAACAGTTTTTATAGAGTAAGAAAGACTATCTTTTGAATATCCTTAGAGTCTATAAGGATTTTAAAGAATTCTACAAAAAGATCTATATTATTGAAGTATCTGATATCTTATAGTTAATCTGGAGCATACTGCAACAAAATCAGACAAAGTGAACATATGATATTGCTTGAAGATTTTTATTTTGCTCATAACTTTTGATATCTACTAAGAGAGGAAAATTTTTGATGCAAGTTCACTAGGAGCCATTCAAAGGTAAAAATGTATTATATTATTAAAACTCAGATTTGTCAGGGCTCACTCAACTCCTTTCTGATGAATAATCTCTGTCATGGGATGCTTGGTGTGGATTTCCAGTTCATTGAATAATGGCAAAATCAGTGGTAAAGTTGACTTGCAGCATATAGTCCACTGAGAATCATAATTAAGATTACTTTTATAAGGCTTTCTCAAATCTATGTTCAGTCAATTAACCTTTTGATCTACATAAATTGGATAGAGTGGGTGATATGGAGTAAACAATGCTCAATCTGATGCTTTGATCTTTGTTTGGGGAAACTTTTTTTTTTTTTTTTTTTTTCTGTAAAAAAAATTATCATAAAAAAAGAATATTTTAATTGTAATAATATTAAAGAAGGATTAACTATCAATTGATGAGATAAAGAAGAAAGAGAGATTATTATGTTTTTGTTATTAAGAGTATGCTGAAACTCTTCTGCAACAAGAGTTAGATAATAATATCAATAAAGATTGAGAGAGAAATAAAATAAAGATCTTTAATGAAGCTTTAGCAAAATGTAAAAATAAAAAAAACACTTTGATTGGCCTTTTAAAGTAAGATACATTAATCAAAAAGGTGGTAGAAGGTGAGATAGAATAACTATCTGCTATCCTCAATGCAAAATTATATTGAATTGAGATGTCACCACTTATGAAGACAGTTAAGGATATAAATGTTCCCAATGTCATAATTGTCAAAAAAAATTGTGAGTGGTAAACAAAATGATCATTTTACTTAAAAAGAATATAACACCCCTAGTTATATTTGTCTTTAAAGTGCTGAAGGAAGTGAAATAGTTTGTCATATGTGTGACAATATAGAAATATATAAAAAAGAAATAAATAAGATATAAATTAGTAACTTGGAAAGTACAGTGTAAAGTGGTGTAGTTTTAAGATAAAATTCAAAAGATCATTCAGCAATATCTATCAAAAGATATGCTAATAATTTGTGAAAAATAACTAGACAAGAATGAAATGATATTTTGTCAGTACTTAAGGAAACTATTAGCAAGATACAAAGAGTTTATAAAATAATTGGTTTTCTTATTAGTACTCTTGTTGGTCAACTTGGAAACCAAAATTCACCCCATTTTTACATGAGAGTAATTCCTAAATATAAGGAAAATTGAGGAGAAATAGGTGGAATTATGGGTAGTCACATTGCCTTTGAAATAGTGAAAAGCTTTACCAACTAATCAAGATAAAATTATTACTCAAACTGATAAATTGGTTGCTAGGTTATATGAAGAAATTGAAATAATAGCTATCTCTGAAAAAGAGAAAATACCCAATAATATCAACAATATTGACTCAGAAACTTGGTCTCAACTTTACAATATCTTGCAAAAATTAATAGAGAAATGTGAAAACAACTTGAATTGCTATGATTTTGCTATCAAAGCTCAAATTAGAGAATTAGCCTTTAGGGTATTTAAAAATGAACTAGATGTAATTCCTGATTATGACAAAAGATACCAAGACTTTGAATTTGTAGTAAATCTATTTCCTTGATTCACTCAGCAAAAGTGGTAAAGACAATTTAGACCAATTGAAAAAGGTAAATTTAAAGATTCAATGGAAAATAAAAGATTGGCTGAAAAAATAAGAGATCCTGAAACTTATTATACAGAATGAAAAAATGATCCAAATTATTTAAAACATAAAGAAGAAGCTTGAGAAAAATGAAGAAGAAACCATCTTGAGAAAATAAAAGAAGCTGAAAAAGAAGCTGTAAAAATAGTACTAAAAAAAGAAATTCAACAATTAGAAAAAGTTATTAATCTCTCTTCATCAACTCCAGAAGAAAAGCAATAATTGCAGAAAAATTAGCTAGATTAGAAGCTCAAATAGTTAGTGAAAAATAATTTAATTAAACTTCTTGAATTAAATTAGGAATAGTTTTCACTATTATTGCTGGAATATCTATTTAATTATTAGTTAAAGAGAAAAAGTTAAAGAGAAAATTAAGAAAAAAAAGTTAATTACTTTTTATACTGACTTGGGACAAGTAATATCTTTAAATTTATCTTAAACAAAGGAGCAAATATTGTGATAAAGGTACTTCTGATATTTCAATTCTATAGGAAGAGACACCAGCACTGGAAATGACAAGGCCTTTATTTTTCTTATGACTTTTAGAGCTTCTGATTGTTTAATCTTCAATAACTTAAATTCCTAGAAAGGACTACTTGTGACTTTTTGAACTTTGATCACTCTGGGATTAGTGCTAGTAAAAAGAAAATATTGAAACTTTTGTAGGCCAGGTAATTTTTTAAAGTAAATTTCTAGGCTGTTTATAATGTTGTAATATTGAAATTCTTCACTATCATTATAATACTGAGCTTTATTAGTTCAGCAATACTAGACCTTTTTACTATATCAATGATATAATCTACACAGTCTACTGTAGTCTTATGATAAAGCCTTTTGATCAGTCCAAAGCTACCATCACATTTGAATTTGGTATAGCTGGGAACTATGAAGTTTAATTCAATACTTTTATAATACCCACAAATTACCAAGTATAGGTAAAACCAAAGAGTGATATTATTTTTATTTTACCCTCTTGTATTATCACAGGTAACCTTCAAGTGCTTCTCACCTTTATTCAATTGTTTAATTCTATTGAAGACTAGGCTAAGTATACCTTTCAGACCCTTTCCAAGAAGTTTATTCTCATCTAGTATGTAATTGATTTGTTCTTATACTGCTTCATCCTGGATACTAAATAGATATACCTTGTGAGCATTAAGATAATATACTTTACCAATCTATTGATCTGAATGAGGTACATGGACATTTTGAGCTCAGTTATAACTGTAATAAGCAGTAGCATCAATACTACAATATTGAGTCTTAGCATTTGTCAGTGAATATTGATTAATGAGTTTTCTTTATTCTTCTGCCAACTTAGAATTTTTGTTATAATAGTTTTGTTCTAACTTGGCTTTAGCAAGATGATCTTTATATTTCTTTAATAAATCCTGTGCCTCTTCCTCTTTAAGAGCTTTAAATTGCAAGTCATTTTATAAATGTTAGTAAGTGTCATATAAATCAGTTTGGGGGCTTATGATTTAGATATGTGGAGTTAGCTGATATCATAATTTGTGGAATGCATCATATTTGAGTATATTCAGAGTGCTATCTTCTTTTAAGCCAGCTAAAAAATTACAATAAACAGACTTATAACTCATTTCTATAAGTAGAAAGATAATCAATTGAGTGACTCAATTAACATTTCTGACTAGACTAGGTAAGTTATAAACTTTAGTATAATTTAGCAAAAAATTCTTGATGGTGGTAGTAACATCAATATCAATGACCATCTTGGTTTTTCATTGTAGTATTCTCTTTATATTACTATGGAGCCATGATAAAAGACCATTCTTGAGCAAGTGATTTCAGATATTTTCAAAATGATTATGGCCAATACCAAGTATATTGAGGTCAGTTTTCTGGTAAATAGAAGTATTATAATTTCAGCAGTAGATAGTTCTCTTATTGACCCAAGTTTTGTTCTTGAGATATTGACTAGTATTGATTGCTCTCCCATCTATGGATCTTAGTTGGGCCATTAAGAAAATATCTTATTCAGACTTAGAAAGAGCTTGAAATTCTTCTTACAATTTAGCAAATTCTTCTTTGGGCAGCCTAGTCAAGCAACTATAACTACATTTTATTTTCAAAAAATAGAGAGCCTTTTCATATTTATTCATAATTATGTCATCTACCATATATATATATATTACACACAGTTTGTCTGATTTTGTAAAATTTCTTCTATATAGTATATTGAAGAATACATAGGACTATCCCAATATCTTTACTCTTTATATTTTCATTTTTTCCTTAGTTCTTATATGGTTTCTGATAATTCTCACTTTCTAGAATTTAATTCTTGTTGGCTTTATCCAGAAATGTTTTCTTGATAAGTTATATTTATACTTCTATTAGAATCAATAGAATTGATGTATACTTGTTGGTAAATTTCATAGGTAATTATCTCTTTATCTAAGTATTCTTGAATAGTTTTGATATCAGATACTTTGAAAACATAGGGGGCAATTTTCTTGTCTTACTCTTGTTTCAAAATGCTTCTGATAGTACTGTAATTTTTGGGCTCTATTGTAACAATTTCACAGTTATATTTAGTCTTAATATATTTTCACATCTTTTTAGTTAGTCTTTTCCTATCATTTCTTGAACATTCTACTATATTCCACTGCTTAAAAACCTTCTCTCAGTACCCAGACACTACTAGAACATTCTTGTCTTTCCTTGGTATCAAGTATCTTATCTTAGCTAGTCATGGAACCTTTTGGAATATTGTAGAATAATATTAGTCAGTATTTCTAAGAACCTATTTCTTGGCATTTCTCTTTCTTTCCAAGATCCTTCCAGATCTTTCTTTCAGATCTTGTATAAATATTCTTATTCTCTACCTGAATAAAGCTCAGAATATTTTCTCCCAGAAATCCTTTGAGAATACTTAAACCTTTAAGTATCTCTTCAAGTTACTTTAGGCCAACTAGAACTTCCAGATTTAGCTACTTCCTCTTAAAGAAACTAGAACTGTTACACTTGGTAGCAGTAGTATCATTATATCTTACCTTATTAAGAAACCTCACACGAATTCGGAAACCAGTCACAACTAGTCACATGAACCCAAAATGAGCCACAAAGAGTCAGCTTATCAGCCAGACCTCTCTGCTACAGAAGAAGCAGGAGGACAGTAACTTGGCATAAAAGATATGATCAATGCTATAGCTCACCAAATTCAAGAACTACAAGTACAGCTAGAATAGTAGAAAATACAAGCTGTGAGTGTAGCACATTTCACTATAGCACCAGTTAGTTTCAAGCCACTCAAGCCAGACACCTTTGATAGTCATCAAGGAGGACTATCTACAGATGCATGGATCTTCCAATTGGACCAATACTTCAAGCTTATAATGCAAGTCCAATTTGCTGCCATACTACTCTAAGAAAATGTAGCTATTTGGTGGTACAATCACATCATAGTTACATCTATATACTCATATACATGAATCAGAGACTGGGATGTCTTCAAGAGAGCCCTTCACAAGCAGTTCAAGCCTGCTAATGCAATCAAGCTAGCCAGGGATAAGCTAGCAAACATCAAGTAACTCAAGTCTGTGTAAAGCTACAATGTACAATTTCTGTTAATTCTACTTAAGCTACCAGTAGTATCGGAGGATGAAAAGATAGACCACTATGTCTGAGGTCTGAAGGGAAATACATGAGTTAAGGTTGAACTAGAAGAGCTCAAAACCCTTGATGAAGCTATGAGAATCACCAATAGGTTTGATGTCATCACCTTTGACAACTACTTTGAACCAGAACACCACAAGAAGAACTACTTCAAGAACTGCCACAGAAATCAATCAAGGACAGTTGGCCTGGCACCAATGGACTTAGATACCATGAATACAAAAAATACCAAGCTTACCCCTGAAGAAAAGAACCATCTGAAGAAATTCAGAGCCTGTTTCTTCTATTGCAAAATAGGATATATCACAACCAAATGTCCTAAGAAGACCAGTGAACCCACTAGACCAGTCACTGTATTGTCCAAAGATACACATGTCAACCCCACTACCAGTCAACTCAAGCTCAAGATCAAGAAACTTCACCCAAAGGCCCAGGCCCCTTAATATCAAACAGAAGGAGCCATTGGTCTTGACCTACATTCAGTCAAACAAGTTACCATTCCAGCCAAGGGCTGAGCTCTGGTGTCTACTGAAATTGCAGTCCAATGTTCTGAAGGATATTATGCTAGGATTGCACTATAATCAGGACTCAGTATCAAATATCATTTAGATGTAGGTACTAGTATCATTGATCCAGACTTTTGAGGACAAGTTCAAGTTCTGCTTGTCAACCAGAAGGATCAAGACTACACAGTCAAAGAAGGAGACCAAGTCATACAAATGATCCTAGAAAAAGCCAGTCAACTCAAGATTACAGAAGTCCAAGAACTCCCTGAAACCAAGTGAGACCAAAAAGACTTCAGTAGCACTGACCAAGCAGCAAGTCTTAGTGAAAATTGAGCTCAAGCTATACTCATTTTCAAAGGCCTAGTCAAAGGAAAAGAAGTTTAAGTACTCATAGACAGTGGAGCTACAGGGAACTTCATCAACCAGAATCTCATTGAAAGTCTCAAGATTCTCAACAAGCCTATACTCAAGAACAACAGTATAGTTACTGCAGATGGTACTCTGCACCCCATCAAGTCAATTGCAGCCAAACTACCCATCAAGATCCAGAAATATTGGGAATAAGTGGACTTTGAGATTGCATCACTAAGAGATTATAATCTGATCTTAGAAAAACCTTAGCTTATGAAATACAACCCAGACATTAATTGGTACAAGAATGAAGTCACCTTACTTCAAGATAGAGTCAATATTACTATCAAGACAGACAAGACCATGAGCAAGACCCAGATTGCAACACTATTAGCAATACAATATAAGAAAGCACTCAAGAAGACAATATATGCCTTTATAGTAATAGTCTGCCCCAAGAAACAAGACAAAGGACTATCAGTCAATGAAAGCATCAAGCTACTGCTAGAAGAATTCAAGGATGTCTTTTCAGACAAGCTATCTGGTCTACTGCCGACACAAGAAGTTGATCACAAAATTAAACTAACTCCAGAAGCTGTATTACCTAAGAAATACATATACTATATGTCACCACTTGAAATTGAAGCAGTTAAGAAAGAACTAGAAGAACTACTTATATGAGGAGCCATTTAGCCAAGCAAATCTCCCTATAACTCACCAGTCTTATTCATCAAGAAGAAGGATGGTACCCTGCAAATGTGCATAGACTACTATATACTCAACAAGCTTACTGTCAAGAACCACTATCTACTACCTTTGATTAATCAAATCTTTGATGCTCTCAAGAATACCAAGTACTTCACCAAGTTAGACCTTATGTCAGGATACCACCAGATCTGAATCAAGCCAGAAGACATTCCTAAGACTGCATTCATGACCCCCTTTGGACTCTATGAATTTCTGATCCTAGTATTTGGTTTTATCAATGCACTTACTACATTCCAGACCCTAATGAATAAGATATTCAAGGACCAACTATTTATTTTCTTGTTGATATATCTTGATGACATCCTGATCTTTAGTATAACTAAAGAAGAATATCTTAAATATATTCAAATAATCCTAGAGATCCTGTGGAAACACAAGCTCTATTTTTTTTTTTTTTTTTTTTTTTTTTTAATGGACTCATGTCCCATGGAATTTTATTTGAAGGAAACCTAGACTATATAGACCAAACCCCTCTCCCACTACCCACCAAGCACTGCCCCCCTATTAACCTAGGCTAGCTATTGTCCAGCAGCTCGACCATACCAGGCACAGTAGGGCTATTGATGGCCCACACCTCATTCTGTGCACCATGCTCTCCCTACTACCAGGGGAAACCCAACCATACACCAATGACTAAAAGCACATGCCCAAGAACCCAACGTATGTACAAGGTCATGCCTGAGCTGAATAGAATAGCCCCTGCCACCCCAAAGAGAATGACAGGTAAAGAAAAGCCCTCATCAAAGTACAACATGGTGAGTTGGGCCTGGTTCTCCTAGTCGAGGTGAGTAAAGGACTTATACATGAGGTGGGAGAAAACCCCCAATACCCCACTACTCAAGCCTGCAGGCCTCAATCATGTTGCTGTGTCAGCTCCCGGTTCCAGTTGAGTGTAGCCAAGACACCTGAAATGGGTAGCCTCAGGCCCCCTGACCCCCCCTGATGACTGGGGCCCAACCCCACTGACCACCAAAAGAAGCCAAGAGTGATACCTACTACTTAACCATACCACACCAATCAAAAGGCTCTACCGAAGTAGCACCTGCCCCAGCCCCAATGACTATCCCTAGTCTGGCACCCTACTGGTTCACCATAATCGCCCTTCCTCTTATCTGTGACAGCCATATCCCCTCCCATCCCAACAACACCTGAAAAACAGTCACCTATGCCAGAACCATACTCACTGGGAAGCTTGCCAAAGCCAGAGAGCCCCACTACAGGCACTGAAGACCTGCAGGTAACCTACACTGAGCACTTGACGCCCAAGGTCAGCTGACTCCCTATGTAGCCCGAGACACACCGAGACAACTCCTTGTTGGCGATGGCAAAAGGAAGAAGGTGCTGCACTAAAACAGGTATACCCCAGATGCAGTTGAAGGCACCAGAATTATAAGCACACAACCTCCAAGCCACCAAAATCACATAGCATCCTCAGAACTAATTTGGAAACCACATGCAAGACTACAAAACAAGAGATCATCTGGTTACACAAAATATGCCAGCAAGTATGAGAACCCACTGCCAAGATACAAGAATACTAGAAGAAGTACTACAACCATAAGACTGACTCCGAACTGCTATAACTAGTTTGGTATACTGTACTATTATAAAAGAAAACCGAAAGTACCAAACTCAAATTGAGACAAGAAGAACCCTATCTCATCTACTAAAAGGTTTACGAACTGTACTTATCAACTCAAGACCAAGATACACTGCAACTATACAAGACCTCATTACTTAGTAGAAGCAAAATGCATTTGAACAACTCTGTTCGCTCTATCTGTGTCACCTCCGTTGGAGAGTGACGGATGCTTCACCTGAACTCAAGAAAGCTGACAACATCGAAACCAATCTCAAGCCATCCATATGACAGATATTACTACTAGAAATTGCCTTGGATTACAGAAAATATCATTTCCGAGAGGTTCAAACCCCCAGCCACGACATTGGGAGCTCTCGTCCTAGATGAGAATGGCCAGTCCTCGCAAATGCACCAGCAGACCAAAAAAAAAGAGAACCAAGACCTGTTATCCTTGTACAACCACTGCCACCAAGGACAGCCTTAATCTTGCAAGAGATAGAAGTGACAACACCTTGAAACTGATGATGTCAGAAGTCAGAAAACTGCTCAGACTTTGCCAGTGATGATGTCATCAATAGTGATGTCATCAAAGACTAACCAGACAGCACCTAAATCTATAAATAGATTAGCAGTCATAGTATAGTTAGATTAGCCTTGTATGACGTGACTGTAAACTGACTCAGTAGTCAGATGATCTCTTGACATGTCAGATCACACTTATACTATGTGACTACATTCCGACTCAGCAAAGTACTTAGTGCTACATCCATATCTAGCATAGTCCAGATAGCCCCTCACTAGTATAAATATCCCCTCCTCCAGACCTCAGAATCTCAGACTTAAACAGACTTGAACAGACTTGAATAGACTTAAACAGACCTGAACAATCTGAACACAACTCCTGAGCACTTCCCAACAATATCCCTTCACACAACTACTCCTAGTATAGCAATATCATGAATAGCGAATAAACCTATTTAATAACCCACAAACTACTCTTAAGTAAATCTGCTCCCCGTTAGGTCCTACTCCTAACCCCATCACGAAATTTCCTAATTGGG
Source organism: Jimgerdemannia flammicorona (assembly GCA_003990745.1). Classification (NCBI taxonomy): domain Eukaryota; kingdom Fungi; phylum Mucoromycota; class Endogonomycetes; order Endogonales; family Endogonaceae; genus Jimgerdemannia; species Jimgerdemannia flammicorona. The sequence goes on along the minus strand of RBNI01005404.1, from coordinate 843 downwards.
TATTGTCTGCAGTGATACACCAATTCAACTAAGCTGGTCTTAGTTACTTGAACTTCCTGAAATACGGAAAATCCTGAACATCTAGAACTAGTCCGAAAAAGGACTTCGGTTGAGATGTCAACCCAATCTTGAAATCAATAAGCATAGAGGATGTACTCCATATGAAATTGATCTTGACCATAAGAAAATGGTCTTCCAGAATATCCAGAACTTCCAGAAACCCTTCCAGAACTATGTAACGGTTACTCTAAAAAGCAACCCTCTTACAAGAATCTATGAAAAAGTGAAAGAAGTACCGATCCAATACCGATAAAGGGGCAATACATCACCATTGCCCTCCTCCCACCATGCCCCTGCAGGTACAGCAAACTAACCCAAGATAGAGGGGGTAATAATAGGGGAAAGGGGACTTAGAAGGTCACCTACCAAACCTTGTGACCAGTAAGGTAGCAGAGAAAGGACTGGAAATACAAGCTCTATCGTCCCTTTCTCCGCTATCTTACCGGTCACAAGGTTTGGTAGGCAACCTTCCGAGTCCCCTTTCCCCTATTATTACCCCCTCTACCTCGGGTTGGTTTGCTGTGCCTGCATGGGCATGGTGGGAGGAGGGCAATGGTGATGAGTTGCCCCTTTATCGGTGTCCGATCGGTGTCTTCTGCACTTTTTCACAGTTTCTGGTGCCTCTGGCTGTGTCTGGGGTGTACCTGTTTTGGTGTGGCGCTTTCTTCCTTTTGCCGTCGTCAACAAGGTGTCGTCTCTGGTGTGTCATGGGCTACGTAGGGTGTCGGCCGACCTTGGGCGTCAAGTGCCAGTGTAGGTTACCTGCAGGTTATTCGGTGCCTG
>RBNI01005403.1:0-12631 GCA_003990745.1 Jimgerdemannia flammicorona | reverse complement strand
TTTTTTTAATGGACTCAATGTCCCGCGGATTTTTATTGGAAGGGAACCTAGACTATATAGGCCAAAACCCTCCCCCACCACTCATCAAGCACTGCCTCCTCATTAACCTAGGCTAGCTATTGTCCAGCAGCTCAACCATACCAGGTGCAGCAGGGCTTATGTTAGCCTGTACCTCATTCTGCACACCATGCTCTCCCTACCACCAGGGGGAACTCAGCCATATGCCAATGACTGAAAGCACATGCTCAAGACCCCAATATATGTACAAGACCATGCCCAAGCCAAATAGAATAGCCCCTGCTACCCCAAAGAGAATGACAGACAAAGAAAAAACCCTCATCAAAGTACATCACAGTGAGTAGGACCTGGTTCTCCCAGTCAAGATGAGTAAAGGACTTACATGTGAGGTAGGAGGAGACCCCCAATACCCCACTACTCAAGCCTGCAGGCCTTGATCACATTGCTATATCAGCTTCTAGTTTCAGTTGAGTGCAGTCAAGATGCCTGAAATGGGTAGCCTTGGGCCCCCCAACCTCCTCAATGACTGGGGCCCAACCTGCCAAATTGTCAAAAGAAGCCAAGAGTGACACCTACCACCTAACTACTCTACACCAATTAAAAGGCCCCACTAAAGCAGCACCCACCCCAGCCCTGATGACTGCCCCCAGCCTGGTACCCTACTGGTTCACTATTATTATTCTTCCTTCTATCTGTGATAGCCATCTCCCCTCCCATCCTGACAACACCCAAAAAGTAGTCACCTATGTCAGAACCATGCTCACTGAGAAGCTCACCAAAGCCAGAGGGCCCCACCACAGATACCAAGAACCTGCAGATAATCTATACTGAGCACTTGATACCCAAGGTCAGCTGACTCCCTATGTAACTTATGATACACCAAGACAGTACCTTGTTGGCAACAGCAAAAGGAAGAAGGCACTGCACCAAAACAAATGCACTCCAGATATAGCTGAAGGCACCAGAAACTGTGAAAAAGTGGAGAAGACACTGACACTAATAAAAGGGCAACTCATCACCATTGCCTCCCTCCCACTGCCCTGCAATAGGTACAGCAAACCAACCTGAGGTAGAAGGGGTAATAATTGTGGAAAGTGGACTCAGAAGGTTGCCTACCAAACCATTGTAACTGGTAAGGTAGTGGAGAAAGGGGCGTCACCCTCATCCAAGTTCCATCCTAAGTTCCAACTGATCCTCAGGTTGATTTGGATGTGTATAATTATATACACAATCACATGTCATGTCATGTGCCTGGACCAAACCGAATGGGTTAGGACTGGGCCAATCGGATCTTTATTGACACCTTGTCCGGTTCCCCCCGAAAAATTCACCAATATCGAAGGTGGGTTCGCCAAGGTTTACAAGGGAACTGTCGTCGCTAAGAACGGAGAGCTTGCGATGCATTTTGCACTCAAAGAGTTGAAGCAAGGAATGGGATTTGAGGTACGTGTTTCGCCCTCGCTCGTTGTAGTTTAAGCTTATGAGTAATTGATCTTTGATTTTAACAAGCAACATCTCTTTCATATGCACAGCTTTAATCCAACTCTAATGACTTTGAGCGATTCAGTCGACAAGCTCGGAAGGACTCTGAGCTGCTCGACTTTTTGGAAGTTTACAGCAATTGGACGACATTGGTTGAACGGTCTGGCAAACGACTGTTTCGAACACTGCTGATTTTGGGTGGATTGTTAGCAGGTGTTGTGGGGGCTCGTGCTGTTGGGGTTTATGTGGTATCTTTACCAAGTTTTCGTGGAATTGCACATTATCGTTGAGGGGGTGGAAAGTGCCGTTGCGATTACCAGGGTCCCAATATATATATACATACACTTTCTTGAAATCTAAGCACGGTTTTATTGCATTTTCTATCTACAATCCAATATATACAAACACAATCTCGACAAGTATCTACAACGAGATGTCGGACAGTGTCGACAGCTTTACATCTGATAGAATCATCAATTACAAAAATTGTGCCGTGCAGCGCATCCAGCATGTGGAAATTAGCTCTGCTGAGACCTGCGACGCTCTTGACCGAGAGCGACATCTTGCGCACGCACGCCATCGTCACGTTTCTATCTATAAATATTGTACAATCTAATATACACAAACACAATCTCGACAAATATCTACAACAAGATGTCGGACAGTGCCGACAACTTTATTGCATCTGATGTAATTATCAATTGCAAAAATTGTGTGTCGTGCAGCGCATCCAGCATGTGGAAATTAGCTCTGCTGAGACCCGCGACGCTCTCGACTGAGAGTGACATCTTGCGCACGCACGCCATCGTCACGTTTCTATCTATAAATATTGTATAGTCCAATATATACAAACACAATCTCGACGAATATCTACAACGAGATGTCGGACAGTGTCAACAACTTTACAACTGACAGAATTATCAATTGCAAAAATTGTGTGCCGAGCAGCGCATCCAGCATGTGGAAATTAGCTCTGCTGAGACCCGCGACGCTCTTGACTGAAGCGACATCTTGCGCACGCACGCCATCGTCACGTTTCTATCTATAAATGTTGTACAATCCAATATATACAAACACAATCTCGCCGAATATCTACAACGAGATGTCGGACAGTGTCAACAACTTTACAACTGATAGAATTATCAATTGCAAAGATTGTGTGCCGTGTAGCGCATCCAGCATGTGGAAATTAGCTCTGCTGAGACACGCAACGCTCTTGACCAAGAGCGACATCCTGCGCATGAACGCCATCACCACGAATCGCTGCAGCTCACCGTAATGGTAGCTGTGCGCGAGCAATGATCGGTTCCCTTTTGTGATGAATTTCCGCAGTCTCGCAACATGCAACTCCCTGTCGTTGGCGTCGTTGCGGAGCAAAGCATCCGCAACGCGTCAATCGAAATCCATTCACCGACATCGGCATCGCACATATACAGCGTGTCGAACTCCTCGACACAGGCGGCAATGACATGCCGAAGAAGGACCGAATCGACGGAAAGCATCACCGCAAATTCAGTGTCGGCTGCGCTCGCCTTCATCCACTCGTCGGCGATGTTGAAAAACAGCTCTGCGTCATCGTGCCTGCTCCCGTCCGCAGGCAGCTACATGCAGGCCATCATTACCCTCGCCCACACGCACTGCCCGTTGTAGCGCTGGAGTGCCCGAAGCTGCGGTGTGACTGCCAACCGACACATCGTGCGTGTACATGTCCTGATGCTTCAACACGTTTGCGTTTGTGGCGGCGATCACATCGAGCACTAGCAGCGTGCGGTCCAGCGGCTGCACCACACGCAGCATGCGTTCCTTCTCGTGCAGCAGTCCGGGCAGAATCACCAGCTGTTAAAAGAGTTTGACCCGGTCACGATCGATGTCGGTCAACCCCTCGCCGCCGCCCTGCCCAGCTCGATCATCATGTCGCGCGACGTTGGAGGGTCTTCATCAGTCCGTCAGCCCCGCGAGCTGCACCAGCTGACTGTGTCCCTGGTTGCATGTCCAGCTCAGACATTGAACGTGTACATGCCCATGCCGTACGTCTCCGACATCTTCTCCACGCATCGGCGCATCGCAAACCGGCGCACAGTCAGCTTCCTGAGATCGGGCGGTATCACGTCAGCCTCGCCCAGCACCGCATCGCACGCGGTCACCGCGCGCTGCACGCAATTCTCCTCTGCATGCGCGGGATACGGTCCGTTGTCAGGATCCAGAGGCCAGCTCTGATAGTACGGGAACACCGTCTTGTCGATCACCCTGCGTACCCGTCCCATCTACTGTGTGTTCCCCTGCAGAATCCGCGGAAACTGGAAGAAAAATCCGATTGTCGTGTGGAATATCCATCCCACGATCGAGTATCCGACGCCAAGACAGGCGATGTGATCAACAACCGCACCTTTGGACACGGCTGTCGCCCGGCGGAAAGTCGGCGTCGTCCTCCTTTGCGTATCCGAGGCCAGTTTGTCATATCGTTCTTCAGCATGTCAGATGGCGATCGGTCTACCAGGCCCGGACCCTGGCAAAACTTCAGCAGCTGCTCCGCGAAACATGCCTGGTTCGTCGGCACATACATTCCGCAGATGGCGCTTTAGGATGCTACACACGAACTGCAGGTCATCAGAGATGTATGTGTCGTGGTCACGGATGCTGCCGAACCTCAGGCGGGTCTCAATTGTCAATGGATCGATGTCGGCCGCACAGACGGGCGGTGCGCAGGTCTGAAACAGCACATCCAGCGTCCTCTGCAGCTTTGGCAGCATGTGCGATGAGATCAGCGTGAGCGCTGTCATCGTCGCCTCATCAATCACCATGATGTCATACGGCTGCCCGCGGGCAGCAAGTCTGTAGATCGAGTTGCAGCCGATGCTGAGTCGGTTCTGCGCGCACAGCAGCTTGTCCGAATGGGCGTTCGCACACCCGAAATGCTCGGCGGACACGACCTGGTTCTCATGGTACCGGTAGTTTGCAAGCTTGAGCGTGCGTGCCGCGATCAGCGCCAGCTTGATCAGCGGCGCGATGAATATAACGCTCTTCGCGTCCCACTGGCAACACCCTAAGGACACCATCATCTCGTCCATCCGCGTGACCAGCATCTCGTAGAGCAGTGTCACCTTCCCCGTCCCCATTGCCGACTACACAATGAGCATCAGCTGGTGGTTGTAGAGTCCGTTGACAACGTTTGCCTCCAGCTGTCGACGCGTCTGTCAGATCCTTGCGCGCATGAGTCTGTGTGCTAACCGGTCACTGTCGACTCCAGATCTGACGCTGTGACATCTGCCATGGCCACATCGCCATCGGCGTTGCCACCTGTGTACAACGCGCACATGGCCGTCGAGCAGCTGCGCGATGCCGGCATTCACGTCGTTGTCCATGTACGTGTCGCTGTACGTGTCGCTGCCCAGCGACTCTAACAGCACCTCCCGACATGAGATGCAGCTTGCGACCTGTCTGCCATCCTCAGCGATGTCCGCGAACGCTGGCAGACGGTGGTTCCACCAGTCGTGCTCGTGCACCAGACAGGACACTGGTCACCGTGTGCACCAGCGGGAAGTCGCGGTGCAACATAATGTTCGCTCCACTGGCAATGATCTTGTGTGCACAGCTCGTGTAGCTCAGTGTCTCCATGTCACAGCACGCACCCGCAGCTGCCGTCGAGAAGCGCATCGTAGCCACGGTCGTCGTGCGTCATGCACCCCCGCGCCTTTCTGCGCATCTCCCATTGCATATGCAGACACATCGTGTGGTTGTCGAGGCACGTGTGCGTCGAATACGTCTTCGTCGCTTCGATTGCGACCAGCTCATCGGCTGAGCACTCGTGATCATCCTGCGCATGCTGCCAGATGCCATCGTTGCGGACGAACATCGCCACAAACCGTTATCGTAACGCCCCTGTCAGCGGAACTCCGGTTCATTTAACTGACGTCGTTTGTCTGGTTCGGATGCTGGTAATGGATACGCCGCTGCCTCGGGTGTCGCGGCCGCCAACCTGGTCTGCTGGTGTCTGTATCGCTCCGTACGTCACGCGGGTGCCGGCCACACGTACGTCTGGTATCAAAGTCGAATACGGGATCGATCGCCGTGGCAATGATGGTTCTGACTTGCATGGATGGCGGCTGCGAGCGTCCGTCTGGAAGCCGCACGTAGACGGTGCCGGTCACCAATTGCGATCTGGTGAACAATGGTGTAAGCGCCCACGCCTGACGGTGTCCCCTGGGTGGGACGAGGGCTTCAAGCGCATCCGCATCGATAAATGACTCGCAGTGCAGCCACCAGTACAACGTCGCCTCGCATGGACGCATGATTCACAGCAGCGGTCCGGGTGCGGCAGGCTTCGAGACAGATGCCGGGATTGACCACCATGCACATCGCCGGGTAGTAAGCGGCATCCGTGTTCGATTTGATGAGCTTGGCAGTTTCAGGCGTGCTGTAGAAGAACGCCTCCCAGATGCACGGTTGTCGCAGAGCCAGCAGAAGTAGAACATGAAATTGCACATGTCATTCTTGAGGCTCGCGAAAATAAGCTTGAATAGCTTGATGTGGAACGATACTTTGACACCATCCCAAGAGCAAGGCTCCTCAAAGCAGATATCGTTGTGGCCGATCTGCCGTCCTGGGGCCTTGATGGACAGTCAGATGAATTCGAGCAATGTATCAACGATGTGAATTATCGCGGCTCTCAGCTCGCCTCTCGATGGCCCAACTACATTGTGGCATTCGATGTCGAGGACGAGCTGGTGTTGCCGTGCAGATACTCCTGCACACCGTCGGGAATTTCCTTCATTTCTCGGGCACGTCGCTATCACCCATTTCGGCGTCGCGACGATGAATGGGCGATGCTCTGTTGTACCGTCATCGGCGAGGTGGCATATCTGGAAAATGCGAACCTCCGGATTTGGCCTGGTCTCCGACGCAAGATGCTCACGCACGTCGTCAAGGAGATAGAATTTAGCTGGCGTGCAGTTGTCATTCTGTGATGATGTCGAATTCATTTCGTCCGTTAATATACCGCTGTTTTCGCCTAAAGTGTGGCCGTGGTTGCAGCGGTAACAACGGCTCGAATTAGAATCGAGACACCACACATCATCATCATCACGAAGTACGCATCTAATATATTTTGATGGATTCAGGGGTGTGAAGTACCTTGTCACGTGCTCCAATTGAATTGAAGCACATGGCTATTCCATACGTGGATATAGTGTGACACAAAGCTGCGCCATGTATCCTGCAGTCACGACAATAGGAATTTCCCAACCTACCGACGTATGTATATATATATATATATATATATTAAATCGTAAATTGTCAAGGTCTATCGAACTCTTCATAACTTCCGTCCGACCACCTCGCACGAAGTCTCCTATTGCTTGACATGGACTCCACTCACCTCGCACAACCGGAAGCATACAAACCTCACCGCCTTAGTTACCCGCGCGGCTCACCCATTCGACAACCTCAGTGACTCGTAGTGGCAATTATCCTCCAATTCCCAGATCCAGGCCAAACCCTTCACGCTCATCTCTCTCAGCTCGGCGCAATGGGGTAGCCCTCCTCGATGCCTTTTATAGCGTTGGTCATGTCAACCCCCGGAATTGCTCCGAATGGGACGTCTCAATCTCGATCAAGACCGAGAGTCCATCGAACGATCTTACAGAAAAAAAAAAAAAAGCAATATCAACCCTCAGCCCACCGTATTTATCAAGCCCTCGGTCACAACCTCGGCGCTGGACAGCCAGTTCGCTGGCACACTAACCCATGCATAACACTTCCCCACCGCTTATTCAAAATTCCCCACCGCTTATTCAAAAACACGTCCTGTCCCAACCCAACGTGTCTTTTCATCTTTGACTACGACGACGTCCTCGGAACTCGGCTCAAATCGGGTTCAAAGTGTCAGCGTGCCAACGTGCTCTCCGACTTCACTGATGATAAAAGCCGCGCTGCTGCGTGAATTTAATCGGATTATTGCTGTTTCGTTATTTTACTGAACAAGACAATTTTATCATTTTCCACGATGCACGTCATATCGTAAACACAGTATTGACATTGAAGTGGGCCTCCAGTTTATTAATAAATTCCATTTAGGCTTTGGTCTTTGGAACAGAATCGTCGGTTTCGTTTCGTTGAGCGGGACGGACAGGTCATTATTACAAATGTAGAAAATGAGCCGTGGGTGGGGATACATATCCGACAGCCTGAAACGGTCACTCCGGCGGAAATCGGTACGTCACTGCTGCGGCCATTGTCAAATCCTGGAACCGCGTTCTCAAAATATATTTACGCCCACGTCAATAGGTCTGCTTGTGCCAATCGTGTATTTTATTTTAAAAATGATAGTTCATAGGAAATCTATTGTACATAATTCTCTAAATTGTAAATATAGTGTGTGCATGTTGGCTTTTTCAAAATTGGTTAGCTAATTGCATAATTCAGTTATAAATGCTGCATAAAAAATAGTGTAAAAGGTGAACGGAGAGTTATAAAGTTGTTGTCTATGTGTTGATAATTTAAGCGGATACGCCGTGACCAGCTTCATTTTAATTTTGCAGTTGCTGGAGTTGGTGATGAGAATAAAACCGACTAATAGGTTGAGACGCTCCATTCTCCGAATGGCTGGATAGCGCTTGGCCAAACGCCAGCTCCTGGTTTTCCTGTTGAAGCTTTTCAATGAACGACATCGTCCGCGCGGAAAACGGAACGGCTGCGCTCTTGAAGGAACTATGCCAACACGTCAATTGATGATAAACCTGCCACATGTACGGTCGCTGCGCAGGATCTTCACGCCAGCACTCTCTCAGCACCGTCTCAAACTCCGCTGGCGCGTCAGGGATCATACTCTCACGCAATCTATCTGGGTTCCTCGCAACGGCGTTGGACGCGATATCTCGTGGTGGCACCCTCGTGACGAGCTGCCAGAGCAGAGTTGCAAAACAGTAGACATCAGATGCAGGAGATTGTGTCCCGTGGATGAGAAACTCGGGGGGGAAGTACTCAAGTCGGCCATAGAATCCCGTAGAGCGACCATCGTCGAAGGATCGAGCGACTCCAACGTCGATCAGAACGGGTGTGTCTTGATGAACGTACATCACATTGCCGGGGTGGAGGTCATGGTGACTGTAGCCAAAGAGGTGGAGCTCGAAGAGACGTTGCGCGAGGAACATGGACTTGCGCGCGATCTGCAACCAATCGGTATTTTGATACGCGGGGGAGGTTTCAAGAGTGCCGTGGTGCGCGAAGGCAAAAACCATTAGGTAGGTGTGGGTTATGGGATGTTGAGAAAGGCCAAAGAGTGGGACAGTCGGGGAGCTTTGGCCATTGGTCGTCAGGCAGGTGTTGAGGACAAGCTGTGCATATGAGATATGCTGCCTGTTAAAATCGTCAATTATTCATAAGCTTAAACTGCGACGAGTGAGGGAAACACGTACCTCAAATTCCATTCCTTGCTTCAACTCTTTAAGTGCGAATATCGCAGGCTCCCCGTTCTTAGCGGCGACAGTTCCCTTGTAAACCTTGGCGAACCCGCCTTCACCAATAATGTCGATATTGGTGAATTTTTCGGCGGGGAACCAGACCAGGTAATCAACTAGTTGCGGTACGCCGAGCCGAGAGAGGTGAGCATGAAGGTTTTGGCGCGGATCTGGGAACTGGAGTTTAAGGCGGTGGATAATTTCTGCTACCGAGTCACTGAGGTTGACGAACGGAGTGAGCCGCGCAAGTAGTGAGGCAAGACGGTGGGCTTTGGGTGTTTCCGGTTGTGAGAGGCGAGTAGAGTCCATGTCAAGCGATAGGAGGAGGTGGTTGGGTGAAAGTCATGAAGAGTTCGACAGACCGTGGTAATTTGTATGAGTTATATACGTGCGTCGGAGTTGAGATCTCGGATTTCCAACTTGAATCGTTCAAATTCCCCCTCGGTCTCGCCAAAGCGCTCATCGACGAAGTCCCAGAATTCAGGCGGTCGCAGGCGCTGCGCCCCACAGATTTGAGTTTTTCCAATATCTCCTTTCGATTCTTGCTGTCCGCGGGCCTCTCCCTTCAGGAGTTGCGCGTGACTGACGTTTTGAGAAACGATGGAGAGAGAATATGCCCATGTTGGATTGGTGAAAGGATAGCAATGCGTGGGTAAAGGTGGATTCAGGTTGGTTTAGACCAGACTGGGAGGGTTTATATAAATTGAGGCAAAGTTTATTAAAAGTACCTTATGACTGGATTAGAAAATTTCAGGTAACCTTTACGCCATAAGATGTTTGTGGCCACGTGACAACATGGCAAATATGCGATCATCGTCTCAAACGGATCTCTTGGGGTCCATCATCCATTCTATGTCAGTTTATGATCACTTGACCACCGCATCGAGTTACCAAGGTCGGCCACACCCCGAATTCAGATATAGTGGGTAGACATAACGAACGAGGCTGCAATCCGAAATATATTGTCAAAGTGGAATTCATAGTAAACCTCCCCGCAATGTAATTAGTTATTGTGCAATAGTTGAACATGCGATGTATCTACTACTGTTGTTGAAGTGCAGGTTAACGTGATCATGTGTTTAATAGCGGTGCAATAAAATTGAACCGCAGTTCACGTGGTCAAAAGGACAACATGCTAAATGGTTTAAGGATACCTTTCACAAGGACGTCATACATGACGCCTTCTCAAAAGGATCCACCGTCACTGAACCACGAAGACCGGAGGTACAAAATACGCCAACGGGACCCTTCAAGACATCCACGACGCAAATTGGCGGGGCACCTGTACCTGGACGTCTGGCAGTATGAATGTGCGATCATCGCCTCAACCGAACGGATGGTTGTTTATCTCTCAGGTTCCATGAACATATTACATATTGTATTGGCACTCCTGTCCAGGAGAACGAATCACACAATTGTTGGGAATAAATTAACAAGTCCTCCTAGAACGTCAATCAGAACGTGGATTTCGGGTAATACAGGACGCGGATTTTCGGTAACATGGATTTCAGGTGACGCGGGATACGGAATACGGTCTTGAATTCAGATGACAGAATTCGGATAACGGACTTGGAGTACGGAATACGGGTAACAGACACAGAATCCAGACAATGGACACGGGATTCGGATGCAGGCACGGATACGGATACAGATTACGGAATCCGGCGGGGACGCGGACAAGGAAATCCGGATGGGAGACGGAACTCGGACAAAGGATGGGAATGGTATGTAAGAGGAAGGTCGGATGGTATAGGTAAAAGGAATTCGGACAAAAGAAAGTCGGGGAAATCGGGCAAGGGATATGTAAAAGGAGAACTTTAGGGACACGGAAATCTGGAACTATAATCACACGAAGAATGCAAAGGAAACACAAAAACAATCTAGAGCAAGTGGCTAATGGGCATGTAAATATAATTTGCATTCCAATAGTACAATCCAGTCCTACTTCAATACTTGCTGCTTAAAGTTACTTAGCCAATCAAGGACCTGACAGTAGTAAAGACAGAAGGGTAGTATGTAGAAATGGGAAGTTTAATGCTCTCAAATGAATTGAATTGGAGTTGAATTGAATCAAATTGAATTGAGGATTTTTCAATTTGAATTGAATTCAAATCAAATTGGATGAGGTCTGATTTGATTTGAAATTAAGAGTCAAATTTAAAAATGCAATAACTCAACAAAATATATTTAAATTTGATGATCTTTGTTATACTGGATTCATTTAGATAAACAAATCTAATAAGCTAAAATTTATCAAATTTGGACATAATTTTATTGAGTTATTGAATTTTGAAAATTTAGGTTCCAATTGAAACTCAAATCAAATTGGAGTCAAATTCAATTTATTTCAATTCATTGTGAGTACTAGAAAAATTTCATATACTTTTTAGACTTTTTATACAAACTTGAGAACTGCTTTATTCATAATACATTTATCAGGCTATTTATACTATTTTTATAGACTAGAGTAGAAGGCTACCAAATAAGTAGAAAAGAAGCTAGGTACTTTTAAGACTAGTGTATAAAGATGTATTTGGAACAAGTTATATTTAGAATAAGAAAATGAGTTGTGTTTGAAACAAGGAGTTGTGTTTGGAACAAGGATCTTGTTTAGAAGAAGAATTTTGTTTGGAACAAAGAACAAGGATTTGTTTCAAACACAAGTAAAGAGGCATTTTTGGCATGTGTGAACTGCGGTTTTGCGTCAAGCAAACGATTTGCTTCAAACAAGCGTGTTCGTTTCAAACACACGCTACGTGGAATGCGGTGGCATAAAGAACTCGGTGGACTTCATGCTGGGCAGGGCTAGGAAAGATGCGGTGGATCGACATAGGTGTTTCCTTAGGCCGAATGCAGGGTGAACGGATACGGCGCTTGGCTTAATTCAGTGTAATGGCTCTGGATTTTAATTTGATGTGACCGTTTGAGAGGAACGCGGACAACAAAACCAACGGCACCTTCGAGAAGCGTGGTCGACTCGGGCGCTTGCATGCCAGACCTAGCAGAAGCGTTTGTTGAAGAAAATTGGTGCGCCAGATGCTTGATCGGGGGTCGGCCTATACCCGCTCGGGATTGTGTGAAGATTGTGTTGTGGAGGAAATGAGGGGAGATGTCTATGGTATGTGGTTGCGCGGAGGTTGTCTGCTAGGCGTATGTTGGTCTGTTTATGCGGAGGTATGAGAGCTTTGGCGAGGTGGAAGCGGAGTTCGAAAGATTCAAGTTGGAGCTTGCGACAAAGGTTAATAGAGGCCCACTCAGTGTCGACCATATTATTACAATGGCAAATCCTGGCCTTCGAACGACCCCGACATGCTTTCAACTCCAATTTCATGACTTGGAATAGACATTTTGTATGTGGAACTCAGCCAATTCGGAAGTGGAAAGCTACTGTACAAACAGCATCGTGAGCAGTTCGCATTATGCTAACATGCTTGTGCTTTATTTGTACCGTTCGAAGATCCCGCGTAATATCTTCCACTAAAGTCCTATGGTATTTCCTATATGACTATAATCTGGAAGGTGCCAGTATATACGATGGAGTTAATACATTTCGGCATGAATCTCGGGCTCGCTCTACCATATGTCAAGAATATGTATAACCAGAACATCCTTCACAATTAAAACATTCCAGTTTGCTTATGGCAAATATTAAACTCTGCAACTATCTCTGTGAATTA